>SJYT01041271.1:477113-681953 GCA_006410635.1 Cephalophus harveyi
TTTTTTTTTTAAACAGGATGGTTATGCTTGCCAGATAAGATAATTTACAAAGCTTTCCCTGTATTTCTATCTTCTGGGAAAATATAAACTGTGCAATAAATTATCCTTCAGGTGTTTAATAAGATTTGGCACACACACTTAAATGTGATACTTGCTGTTAAGAATAATAACAATGGTTTTCTTCAACATTCATTGCATTTTTTCATACTTTCATAGTGTTTTAAACTTTTAAAAAATATTTTCTGCTATTCAAGTATTTCTGAAAAGTAAATATAATGGTAGAATTAAGTATAAAATGATACAGATGAGACTGATTACATAGAGAAATTCTTGATTTTTGATATTAGCCACTCTGTGATTCAAGTTTCTAATGTTGAATCTGAATCCCTTTAAAATCTAGCACACTGAAATAAATGGGCCACCAACAGCCCACAATAAATGTACTTCTAGAGAATATGTAATATGAAGAGATGTACATGTTCAGAACAATCAGACTCCAAGCTGACAGACTACAGAGAGCAATGAAAAGGTGATACTCACATCCGAGTTAAAGCGAAGCTGACAGACATTACAAGAAATAACTTGTTTCTTCTTTGGGGGAATGGACACTCCAAATGTGTGGTTAATGACTGCTTTTTGCACAGGATCCATCTGAGGAGCAAATGACAAAACAGTCAATTTATAGCTTCAAAGGACAGACAATAGTGTGTACAAGTAAAAGTAGCTGTATTATTCCTTGAGGCTTTTAACTTTTAGTTCCCAAACAAGGATCATAAAGAATCTCATTCATTAGTAATATACTTATTTCCAAGAATTAAAAGCAAAGAAAAAATTTTTTTTCAAAAAAAACACACAAAACAATCACAGGAGAATCACAACATTTCAAGATATCTTATATTTATATAAGAAACCTTGAAAAACCTTAAAAGATTAATAGAACAAGAAAACTTAAGATCCAAATATCAGGGTTAAAATTAACTTGTTAATGTTTTCTCTGTGTGAGGTAATAATACCTAAGATGGTCTGAAATGACCTCAGTGATGACTGTTACAGATATATTTAAATTTCTTAATTTTCTATCTGTGGTAAAGTCATAAATGATAGACTTATATTACAGTACAGTTAGACAAATGTTGATCTTTATTTTAAAATAATTTATTATTGTTTATGGACTCTAGATATTCATTTTACTGGAAATGCATGCTACTCAGATATCCATAACAGAATGGTTAAGATGCAACACTTGTTTAAATATTCAAGGAAAGTTTTGACTTACAGCCTGTGACTTTCCTCTCTTTGGTTTGCATGTACCATACATAGGTAGAGAAATATGCAATGATAGTGTAGAAAAAGCATGGCACAAAGCCATGAAAATACTTGGAAAAAGAAAGAACACTATCTGCAGAGCCTATAAAAAGAAATGCAGCAGTGATTCTCCTGTGTACTCCAGATATTAATCCAGCATTAACGTCAGACAACTGGCAGTTCAAAAAACAATGTGGATGATGAACAAAGCATAGCTTATCAACAGATGTAACGTGAACAAAGACAGATCTACTGATACCATCGTCTAGGAAATCTCCAGAGGTTAGCGCTTAGGACTGGATTAGTTGATGATATTTGGTAGAAAGGAAAAATGAATGGTATCCCTGATGAGGACCATAAGTCAACGTGTACAATTAGCAATTAGAAGAACTTAAATTCATTAGAAAGGAGAGTGGAGCACAGATTTATTGAACAGTACAGCAAAGTAGTTTTTTTTTTTTTTTTTTGCTACAAGTTTAGGACAATGTATTCCTACTGTAAAGACAAGTTATATGGTTTGGAACACTTAAAAATTCAAAGATGAGAGTAATAGAATTACTTTATACCTTGACGGAAGTGATGGTTACACAAACTTATACATGTATGGAAATTTACAGGACTGTGGGCATTCTCCAAAAGTCAATTTTATTTATGATAACTTAAAAAGTGAAAGAGAAAAAAAAAAACTGTTAAGAGTATTACATTTAACTATTTAATATAAAATATCATTACTGGAAAATCTGGGAATTTGTTTTGCTCAAGGTTGTAGCTGATTGAATTAAAATTCATTTAACAAGAATTAAAAAAAAAAACCTCTATGGGCAAAAATCTCGAAATATCAGAAAATTAAACCCTAGTCCACTTCCTTAGTATACTCACAGTGTATACTTAAGTATACTAAGTGTATACTTAGTATACTCACTTAGTATACTTAAGTCTCATCAATTTGCAAAACATGAACCTGTAACTTTCTGATTGTTACTAGAGATGGCAAAACAGTTTAGACAGGCTTAAAAATAAAACAGCCAAACTTTATTGGCAGGATGGAAAACTTTGCACTATTTTGCAAAGCTAAAAAAATAAGAGAACTTTATTGAGATATTTTCTTTTCTAAGGTTCTAAAAAATACATCTAGTGGCATGTGAACTATCTCAGAATAAAACAATGTGAATATTTCCTAAACACATTATCCTTTCATCATTTTTGTAATATGCCTATACTATTATATATATTATTATTATAACATTTTTCTTTAAATCATATTAAAATAGACTTTTTCAGAATGCAGCAATACTTATGAAATCATAGTTTCACTCCAAAAAATATATTGAAAGTTAAAAATTAAAACTTCCATCATCTAAAATAAATCTGCACATCCTAGTGGTTCTCATACTTCAATATAGAAACATAGACGAAGATACATCTACAAAAACCTAGTTCCAAATTTTTAGTAAAACAAGATATCTGTTGAGATTTCCAATACAACCTTGGATATAAACACTCCCTTTGAATTTTGGAAACTGTTAGCTGCCTACATAATTTTTCAAGTAACTCCTAATACAAATGCATTCTACTCAAATCTCATATTTATACCCTATAACCTGGAAATACTGTTTATGTTCCCAAGGCTGAGTGCTCTCTTCCTGAAAGGTGAGTTGTGGCTAAGCACCCCCATATAAAGACGCGTGAGTTCCCACCCATCTGTTTCATGAGAAGCAAACTAAAGAGGTTCCTTCAAGAAATTCTTAGCTAGAATTGACTTTTCTACTTTATACATATATACTTATCCTAATAAAACAGTGCTTTTACTCTTCCTTTGCATCTGTCATTAACTCTGACTTTCTTTTCATCCTTTGAATGGTTTAACTGCTAATCACATGAAAATTTTATCTTTCATATGTCTCACTTGGAACAAATTTTCTCTACTTTCCACTTGATTCTCTATTTTGTTATAGGTATTTCAAGCAAAGGTCCACTTTTTTTTTTTCCGTCTCAATCTTGTTTCTTTTCCCCTGTTTATCACAGAATTCTATAATTATATTTCTTATTCATATGTCACTTGGGAGGACATAATTTAGTTGAAAGAAGACTTTAAACGGTATAAGAAAGAAACATGCCAATTCATCCGGTATTTTGAGACAGACACTGCCTATCTGATATTTTTAGTATTTGCTATCTGAAGGGCTATCGGTTGTGCTAGTAGTAAAGAATCTGACTGCCAATGCAGGAGACATAAGATATGCAGGTTTGATCCCTGAATAGAGAAGATCCCCTGGAGAAGGAAATGGCAAGCCACTCCAGCATTCTTGCCTGGAAAATCCCACAGAGAGGAGTGTGGCGGGCTACAGTCCATGGGGTTGCAAAGAGTCAGACACAGCTGAAGTGTGAAGACTTAGCATGCAGTAACTACAAATATCAGCAGGATCCAGACTTAGGAACAACATAGAAAACGCTTTTACATCTTATTCTTTTTTTAAAGTATAGAGTAGTAAAATCCTGAATTTTTTCTTGTAGTATTCCTAAAATAGGAATACTAACTTTAAAATTTAGATTAAAATAATAACTATAATGTTAATTTATATCAACTTAAATGTTTTCTTCCCCTAATACAAATTCATTTCTCTCTAATCATAATGATTTGTCCTTAGTCCCAATCATGTTCGACTCGTTGTGACCCCACGGACTGTAGCCCAACAGGCTCATCTGTCCTTGGGGATTCTCCAGGCAAGAATACTGGAGTGGGTTGCCATGCCCTTCCTCCAGGGGATCTTCGCAACCCAGATCTCCCACATTGCAGGTGGATTCTTAACTGTCTTAGCCACTAGAGATATTTCATATTTCATCAAGAGATATATATAACTAAATCAATGGCAAGTCTTTTATTCAATCACCAATTTTCAAGATGAATAAAACAATCAGGCTGAATAAAAACATTCTCATAAATCATAAAATGTGATAAATGAAAATAATTCAATTTAGTATAGTCAATATTATATATTTATATGATATTATTTCATATGTAGAGTACTCAGGAAAATTATTTAAGGTACTGCAATTATACAACAAACTCTTATTTTTAAAGATTCAATTGGATTTCATACACATTTGATTATTAAAAATGCACAAATGTTTTCAAACATCTTTATTAAAATGTTTACATCACTTTTAAATGAACAAATGCCTTGTTAAATGCTCATTAAATTAGCTCATGTTAGTTCACATTGCACAAGAAACCTGTCTGTGAATTGAGAAGACTGATTCACTGGTAAACAGTACTAAAAAGAGCTTTTCTAGAGAAAAACAACAACAACAACAACAAACTACCACATAGCTCTAGCTACCAATATTCCTTACCTGGCAGAATTTATTGGTCCCAAATAAGCCTCTTCTTTTCTAAAAGAGTAAAAGTCAGAAGTAGTCATCTGGAATTTTGAGGCTAGCAAGCATATTCACATGAAATTTTAAAAAATCCATTTGCTTTGCTCATCTCTTGATTAAAAAGTCTGAAATATGTACTAACTAAAAAGCAGCAAGAGTTAGCACTTGCCACTTTTTATAATGAAAGTCATGCAGAAATGAAAAGTAAAACCTATTAGTGCAATTAACTGGTAGGCAATAAAAATGAAAGATGGGGTTGTGGCTGTTGCCAGGAATTGAGGAGATAATTGGAGGGTATGTATGGACAAATTAACCATTTTATTACAGTACTTACAAAAGGAATTCATGAAGCTAGTGTTATCACACCATCTATTATATTTTCAATATCAAAATAAGAATAAACAGATATCTTTGGGATATTCACAAAGTTTATGGAACTACAAATCTGTATTTGTATGAGTTCTTTTTTAAAAGATCATTACTTTCACTGATTATTCCAAAAAGTAATTTATATTCACACAGTGTAAGCAATCATATAAAAACACATGTAGTTGCAAATAAAACCTAGCCAAGGGGAAAAAAAAACACACCAAAGCACTTCACTAAAGGCAGGATGAAATCTAGGGGAGGGCAGAGAATCCAGGGTAGGGAAGACATGAACAAATAACTTAGTACTAGATGACATTTACATTTGAGATAATTTTCCTGGGTGGAATTTTAGGCAAATAAAATAAAATTACAAACCTTTCACTTATCTCAATAATTTTCAAGGGGATGAAGTTCAAATTGTATGAATGGGGCTTCCCTGGTGGCTCAGAGGTTAAAGTGTCTGCCTGGAATGCAGGAGACCCAGGTTTGATCCCTGGGTCGGGAAGAACCCCTGGAGAAGGAAATGGCACCCCACTCCAGTATTCTTGCCTGGAGAATCCCATGGACGGAGGAGCCTAGTAGGCTACAGCCCATGGGGTCGCAAAGAGTCGGACACGACTGAGCGACTTCACTTTTTTTCACAATGAGTCTTACAATGACTTCACCGGCCATCACAGAGGCTGGGTAGGGGAGAAAACCAAGCACTGCTTAATTAAATAGCAAAAAAAGACTGCTCAAGAATTATACCAGGGTTTCTCATATGTGGCTGGGTATCCATACTATTCTTAAGGATGAGGACATTTCATCTTAAACATAGCTATCTGCTTTAACCGATGTTCTACGAAGCATTTGGTAACCACTTATTACACAGTCTAGCAGGCAGTACTAGCTTTTCTACCAAACAGGAGCAGAAATCAGGTTTTTGACTTTAAAAAGTTAAAGATCAGTCATTCAACAAACATTTCTGGAGGTCTAATATGTTCCAGATGTTGTCCCAAATTAGATGGGGTAGGATGAGTCAAATGCAAGAAAGGACATTGTAAAAATGAAAAGGGGTGATGATTAAGCAAATCAGTGAGGCAAGAGCAGGCCCATGAAAGTATGTCCCCTCTTGCCCCACCCTTACTTTGAACTTTTCCCCGCCTTCCTGATTTTCTCACACTTGAAGCATCCAGGATCCTCCCTTTAACAGTGACATCATTGTGTTTATACTCCTGCTGTATTTGCCTTTTCATTTTTTTCTCTAAGCTGTAATCCTGGAGAAGGGAATGGCAGCCCACTTCATCCCATGGCTAGAGGAGCCTGGCAGGCTTCAGTCCATGAGGTCACAAAGAGTGGGACACGACTGCATGACTAATACTTTGAGCTGTAATAATAATAATAAGCATCTTAATAAGAGCAGCTTAGATTTACAGAACTCTTAGCATGGGCCAGGAACTCTACTAAGGGATTATCTCGTGCAGTCGCCACCACCATGTGAGACAGACACCACTGTTACCCTCCTTTTATAGATGAGGAATCTGAAGCTTTGAGAAGCTTAAGAACTGGTCACCCTTGAGTTTGTAGGTTTGAAGTCAGGATTCAAACTCAGGCAGCAGTCTCTCCCTCCACTTTTCCCCACTAACGGACCACCAAGCAGGGTTATGGATATCGTGCGTAGCACTGCTGTAGGAGGTAAGATTTGCGAAGAAAAGAAGAGTGTTTCTAGAATTTCCTGCAGCCTGAAGGGCAGCTGCCCAGTCAAGCTACACAGAAGTCCTGCTTGGTGTTTAAGTAAGTTTCCTGGAGAAGTGAGTCTCAGCTTTTTTCTTCTTTCTGACCAATATATGCCTTTCTAAGGATAAATCCATTTCTTATTGGGCTACTTCAGGAAACCCATAAATAAAAATTGGGGCTACCCTGTTCTCTTTCCCCATTGTAACCGGTGGACTTGCATACAGAAAAAAATAATAAAGTTCCAGAAATACTTAGAGATTACACAGAGCAGGTGATGGCCATCATTTGCACCTGTCTTGATTTACTGCAAAGCAGACCTCAGCTACTAAATCCTTGTGACTTACGGCTTTCCAGAAGTTTGGCAAAGGATCAGTTTTTTAATCACAATATTGTCAAATTACAGGAGCACAAAAAAATGACTATTTTTCATCCCTTCATTTTCCATTATTGGATTTATGGAAAAGAATGAGACAATGGAGTCTCATTAGAACTTCAAATATTCAGGAACTGACACTTCTAAAAGTGATAGCTTATGTCACCGAAGAGCAACTTATTTCTATGAAGCTACTACAAAAAAGATTTTGCCTTTTATATTTAAATACTCTGACCATATGCCTTTATTATTGCTGTTTTACTTGTTTCAAATCCTTAAAAACTTAAACAGAAACAAAGCAGACACAACTATTGCAAGACAAGTTCCTTTTCTCAAAGATCAGGAAATACAAACACATATCATTGGCAGCCTTGTTTCAACTACACAACTCAGTACTGCTTTGGAGTTCAAATCAGAAGTCTCAATAAAAATAAGCCACGTGGAACGTTACCCTGGCACAGCATGCTGTGAGACCTGCATTTCTGCATCTGGAATGGGTCAAAGTTGAGACTTGCCGTCCTGTCACTGCTTCTCCTACCCGGAGCATCCTGACAGGGGTCCACCTGAATGCCATCAGTGCCACTGAAAGGAAGACAAAGGGCACAGCGCACTCTCCCCAGACTGGTGATTCAACCAAGTGCCGTATTTAGCTCTTTGCTAAAACCACACACTGTGACTGGCAAACAAAATCAGCTGTGCTCTTGTACCACAGGGATACCATTACTCTACCAGAAAGTCAACCAGAATTGGTATAAAGGCTAAAATAACCCACTTAAGAAAATAATAGGTCACATTGATCTAAGTCTCAGACCCACTAAAGCTATTACTTCGACTACTAGTACTACCACTACTATTTTATCAAAATGTTGTAGATCTTTGCACATTTTGAGACTGGTTGACAATTAGCAGTATTTTGATGGCTGCAGAAATTAAGCGGGAACCCAGGCCCTTTCCAGAGCCTCCCTAGTGGTGGTCTACAATGCTGGGCAAGATTGAGGGCAGGAGGAGAAGGAGGTGCAGAAGATAAGATGGTTGGATGGCATCACTGACTCAATGGACATGAGTTTGAGCAAACTCAGGGAGACAGTGAAGGATAGAGAAGCCTGACATGCTGTAGTTCATGGGGTCGCAAAGAGTCGGTCACGACTGAGTGACTGAACAACAACATTCCATGACAAAAAGGATGGCTAGGGTAAGGAAAAAAACACCCTGGGATCTATTTTGAAAGGAAACTAAACTGCATCTTAGAGTATTTTTTTTTTTTTTTTTTTGAGAAATTCCACCTTGGTTTCATTTCTAGAAGAATAAAAAAAGAAACATACAGAGAATGTTAGAGATGTATATTTCTGCCATAAAATAATGTCCTCTTTCTAGAGCACTCTGATAACAAAAAAATGCAACCTTTTCAGAGATTAAGTGTTTCGTATCAACCTAGACAGTTCTGTCCTTGGGAATTTTTGCTCCTTTCCAACACACCACACTTTTATAAATGTATAATTTTTAGTTTGTACACACACTGTATTTTCTTGAAAATTGATTCCTTTAACAATAGTTTATTAAAGGACCATCATGCACTGTTTTGGGAGCTGGACATACAGTAGAGAACAGCCTTCAAAAATACAACATTCTAGCTGGGGAGGCCTATACCGGTACTCCCTGCTTTTGAAAGTTTGCTTTGCACCATTTGGTTTTAAGTACCATTTCACACCAGTCAGAATGGCTGCGATCCAAAAGTCTACAAGCAATAAATGCTGGAGAGGGTGTGGAGAAAAGGGAACCCTCTTACACTGCTGGTGGGAATGCAAACTAGTACAGCCACTATGGAGAACTGTGTGGAGATTCCTTAAAAAACTGCAAATAGATCTGCCTTATGACCCAGCAATCCCACTGCTGGGCATACACACCGAGGAAACCAGAATTGAAAGAGACACATGTACCCCAATGTTCATTGCAGCACTGTTTATAATAGCCAGAACATGGAAACAACCTAGATGTCCATCAGCCGATGAATGGATAAGAAAGCTGTGGTACATATACACAATGGAGTATTACTCAGCCATTAAAAAGAATTCATTTGAATCAGTTCTAATGAGATGGATGAAATTGGAACCTATTATACAGAGTGAAGTAAGCCAGAAAGAAAAACACCAATATAGTATACTGACACATATATATGGAATATAGAAAGATGGCAGTGATGACCCTGTATGTGAGACAGCAAAAGAGACACAAATGTATAGAAAGGACTTTTGGACTCTATGGGAGAGGAAGAGGGTAGGATGATTTGGGAGAATGGCATTGAAACATGTAAACTAACATGTAAGAACGAAGCACAAGCCTATGTTCGGTACAGGATACAGGATGCTTGGAGCTGGTGCACAGGGATGAGTCAGAGAGATGATGTGGGGTGGGAGGTGGGAGGGGGATTCGGGATTGGGAGCTAATATACACCCATGGTGGATTCATGTCAATGTATGGCAAAACCAATACGGTATTGTAAAGTAAAATAAAGTAAAATAAAATTAAAAAAAAAAAATTAAAAAAAAAAAAAAAAGAAAGACCTGTATTAGTACCTGTTTTCACTAACTGAAACAAATCCCAACAGGATTTTTGCTTTTATGATAAAAGCTGAAATTTGAAAATAGTGTTTAGCATTTCTTTTGAAATGCTTTTACAAAGTATTACCTTTATAGAGAGAGGCAGTGGGCATCTCAAGAAGTGACCGGAGCACCACTAAGCGCCTTCCCCAGGAACTACACTCAGCATCTCAGTGCTCAGCTGCCGTAGCTTTGACTTATGTCTGGGCTTCTGTGCTTTATCTGGATTTATTTTGTGCATCCATTAACAAGATGTGTCCTATGGAAACTGCTTCTTCACTTTACAACGTTTCAACTTAGGGAAGATTTTATAGTAATTCTCTACTTTCAAATAGGGGAACAAGTATTCCTAAAGTTATAAATATGGTACTTTCAGAGTGTTTTACTATGAAAAAAATAAAACAGGAGAATTGGAAAGAAACACAATTTTACCATGGATAATTCCTAAATACATTTTCACTGCCTTGATACAACTGTGATTCTGATAATTTCACATGTAAAATCATACTAAATATGTAAGGATAAGGACATTATCCCATGATTTAGGGAAGTTCATACAGAATTCAGAATCATACAACTGGTGAAAACTGCAAAGTGCACGCTCTTTGGCTTTCACAGCCATCTTTGAGATCTCCACAGAGAATTTTCTTCAGCTCCCGAGTCCCAAGACAACAGTTGGATCGCAGAGCCACCACTGTTATCATACCCTCAAAGAGAAAGGGAAACTACAGTGATCTGCTTTCAGAAGGTCTCTAAGGATGAGAGCTAAGTGATAGATGCATCTCACTTGGAGACCTTCCTAGTGGGTTTCTGGTACAGTGTGGTTGGCCTGGTACTTTCCAGTGAATAACAAAATGACCATGAGTTACTCCTAATCACTGCAGATGGTGACTGCAGCCATGAAATTAAAAGATGCTTGCTCCTTGGAAGAAAAGCTATGTCAAACCGAGACAGCATATTCAAAAGCAGAGACATTACTTTGCCAACAAAGGTCCATAGAGTCAAAGCTATGGTTTTTCCAGTAGTCGTGTACAGATGTGAGAGATGAGAGTCCCTTACAGCAAGGAGATCAAACCAGTCAATCCTAAAGGAAATCAGTCCTGAATATTCATTAGAAGGACTGATGCTGAAGCTGAAGCTCCAATACTTTGGCCACCTGATGGGAAGAACTGACTCCTTGGAAAAGACCCTGATGCTGGAAAAGATTGAAGGCAGGAAGAGAAGGTGATGGCAGAGGATGAGATGGTTGGATGGCATCACTGACTCAATGGACATGAGTTTGATCAAGCTCTGGGAGATGGTGAAGGACAGAGAAGCCTGAAAGTTCTCTGCAGAAGTGCTGCAGTTCATGGGGTCGCAGAGTCAGACACAAATGAGTGACTGAGCAACAACACATATTTTGGCTAAACTCTAACAGTTTTTTTGTGAAGGTATTACAAGAAAATGATGTTTTACATTGTTAACAGTTTTAGAACTTTGGAGTTTCCAAATGGCACAAGTGAAAAAGCTAAAAGGAAAGGGATGAGTGGTTTCACCATCTCCCTCTCTTTAGTGGTAAACCAGCTTAACACTCTGGTGGATAATTTTTAAATGGTTCTAGGTTGAAGGAATAAATTTTGAGTTCTTTTCCAGACAGTAGTTATTTTGTTAATGGGAGATGCCCTAAGGTTAGACCTGTGCACCTTACTGAAGCTGAGTGTCTAACTCAGACAGTAGATCCTTGTTTGCAATCATATGGTCAGTGCAAATGTAAAATGTTCCATTTTCCTGGCTGGCTCCACATGCCTGGTGATTTTCCACACTGCCAGGGATCAAGAGAGTTGCAGCAAAGCTGTAGTTATGCTGCTGGGTAATTTGAGAAGCCACTTCAAAGAGCATTTCATAAAGTTCAGTTTAACAAATAAGATTTTCAATTTACATCTGCAATGGGTATGAGATTTAATTGAAGGTTTACTCATACCTCATTGCATGGACACATACATGCCCAGCAATGCTTCAGGTGCTGACGTTTCTATTCAAACATTAGATGAGTAAACTTAAGAACAGAAATTCAATGGCGAATATACCCATATTCAGATTAAAAGTGCATTTTGGAAATTCTAATTGGCTAGTATGATGTATTAAGGAAGCCCAGACCATGCGCAATTCCAATTCAGCTGCTCCTTTCAATGTAGGGAAAAGGCATTTAGGTAATGATCTAAATTATGTCTCTTAAGGAAATCCAGGGTTTTTCTTTGTTTTCATTCTTGAACAAATGAATGCTTAGACATGACTGGAAACCATGAGAAGAGAGAGGTGTTTTTCCATCAAAACACAAAGAAAGTTCTTGAAAGGCTTTCATTTTATCCTTATTATCTGATGTTCCTATAACTAAAATAATTTTTGGCCAATGCATGCATACAGATTTGAAAGTTCAATAACAACTGTCAAAGACAAGTTAACAAAAAGTTTCCATGAAATTATTAGATGCACTGTTGAGAGAATTTATGAGAAAAGTTATAAAATATTTAAGAAAAAGGAAAAGCTACCTTGTACAGTATGAATAAGAACTTAGCTCTATTCTGAATTTTATAATAGCACGGAAGAAGAAATGAAATGATGACAAATGCTATTAATATTTTCTATGGAAAAGTTACTACCTTCAGAGTATTATACTTTATATTTCTCAATAAGGTATATTCATATTTCAAACAACAACAGCAAAGAGCCCAAGGTGTACATAGTTGACAATGAACTGTCTTATCCAAAGAAAAACACTATTCAGAGTGATGGGAAAAGCAACTGGATCCACCAAGAGAAACTAAAATAAATGAGTCACCTGTTACCTGTTTTATTTAGTATTTTGTCTCCTCAGGGTGAAATAAAACAAGAAATAAACCATTTCAGGAATATGGGCTGAAGAATAGGTTTTCAATAGATGCTACAGTACTAAACAAGATAGGGATTCACTTGAGGATAGCTTATGAGAAGTGATTACTCTACAGGACATTGAAAGAAGCTACCCAGCTTTGTTTGGAAGAACAGGTTAGTATCTGAGATAGAAGATGGGCACCTGCCTTCTGGCCTTTCCTGCTTTTCTTTTTAAAATAGTGGCTTGAGAACACTCCAAACTTGGCTCTAGGATTAAGCTTCTATAACATAAAATTCAGAGCCAAAAATAAGTCTGAGAAATATGTTTTTTTTTTAATAGAACTAAAAAAAACCCCAAACAGAACTTTTTATTCTTAGGAAAAAAAGGCATACAAATAACCAAACAGTACTTGCTGATGATTATAAATGTAATTTAAAAAAATTATTGGTGTTAAGTCTCTGAATCTAAGTAATAGTGATATATTTGCCTATTTTTCTGGTAAATGGGCTAAAAAAAAAGTCACAGGGCCTTTCTCAGTGACTAGTAAGGTAATGGGAGAAGGCAATGGCACCCCACTCCAGTACTCTTGCCTGGAAAATCCCATGGACAGAGGAGCCTGGTGGGCTGCAGTCCATGGGGTCACTAAGAGTCTGACACGACTGAGCGACTTCACTTTCACTTTTCACTTTCATGCATTGGAGAAGGAAATGGCAACCCACTCCAGTGTTCTTGCCTGGAGAATCCCCGGGATAGGGGAACCTGGTGGGCTGCCGTCTATGGGGTCACACAGAGTCGGACATGACTGGAGTGACTTAGCAGCAGCGGCAGTGAGGTAATGAGCTTTCTTGATTTAAAAACCAATATCCCTCCTCAACAGCCAAACACACTGACTGACATCCTTTCAAAACCCTTCTGTCAAAGCTAAGCTTGAAAGGATGTTCAGTAACTATCAGATACCTCCTGACACTGAGGCAAAACAGGTCCGTGACACAAATTAAGAGGGCTTCAGATGAAAAGAAAACCCCACCAGGCTGGAAGAATTGCAAAATTGGAAATCCAGACCTGTTTGAATGTATTCTTCATTCTGTAAAGCAAAGTGGACATGAAGTGCTTTCCCCCTCAAATAGAGGACAACACATTCCTTACTCTTGGACTCAGACGGAGCCTGACAGGCAAGGACCACAAGGCTCAATGCAAGGCAGCGTATCTGGAACGTTTCAGTCCTAAGCATCACCGTGGGCTGCCCATGTCACACTCTCACAGGACAGCAGTCAAGTGTCAGGGAGCATCTAGACTTTCAAGCTTTAAATTTGCTTTGAGTTTTAGAACCTTCCCCCAACTCTACCCCCAAACAGAAGCCTAACTGAAACTCAGGATAATAAAACATTGAAAACAGGTCTGGTTAAAGGATGTAGGTCAGGTCCCAGTCTCACCAGTATTATTTTACTCCAACTTTCTCACTTGAAAAATGAGAAAAGATTTGGAAAAATGAGAAAAGATTACTAAAAGATTAGTAATTTGCTTGAACCTCTACAGCTAAGACCAGAACCCAGATCTCCTGTTCTGGTTACCAAGTTTGAAATAAAAATCCCTTTTAAAAAATATAAATGATGTGCCAAATGTTACATAGGATATTCTTATATTAAAAATGCTTTGTTGTTTACCTGGAAATCAACTTTAACTGGGCATCTTGCATTTTATCTGTTCCCTTCTCCCATTCCCTTCCAAGGATGTCATGGCTATACCAGGGTTGATTCTACTGGTCCTTCTTCATGCAGGCTTACCTGCCACATTTAACATTTTAGGACTTTAGTTAGGAAAGTGGGCCCTGAGTGGTTTTGTGGATGGGTGACATAAAAACTATTATATATTATATAGTCATCTTGTTATTACCTTTTTGTATGGATGGATATGTATATACATATGTACTGTTCTTAGCCAAAAAAACATTTTTGATTCAACTCTGCATTTATATAATACAAAATACACCATACTTGCAAACAAAAATAAAGAATTTTAATAAAGTGCCTTCCTCTGTTCTCTGGGGTGATAATTGCTTTATTAAATAAGTATAGCTTGACATTAATATTTATTAATTTGATTTATAATTATTTTTATGAGATGCAAGGAGGCTACATTTAACACCAAAAGTAGTTTAAACTGAACTGCCTTCCTTTCTTTTGAATTTGTAAGGAAATGTAGTGTTTTGAATTTGTAACAAAGGAACATTTACTTCTAGGTAAAACTATTTTATTCACCAAATTTATTTCAAATATAAACAAAGTCCTTTCTGTTCCCATGTGTTCAGAGTAAGAGCATCATATATAAGAGAAAATGAATATGCAAATAAAATAAAATCATCCACTTAAAACGTGTCAATTTCCTTACATTTTGACCATGGACATGGCATCAAGATTTCCTAATCAAGCAAAGGAGAAAGACCTATATGAATTACACAGCAAGTTGTCATGAATCACAAAATCCCTTAGTAATGTTCATGAAGGTGAAGGTGAAGGTGAAGTCGCTCAGTCGTGTCCGACTCTTTGCGACCCCGTGGACTGTAACCTACTAGGCTTCTCCATCCATGGGATTCTCCAGGCAGGAATACTGGAGTGGATTGCCATTTCCTTCTCCAGGGGATCTTCCCGACCCAGGGATCGAACCCGGGTCTCCCGCATTGGAGGCACACGCTTTAACCTCTGAACCATGAAGAGTCTTAATATCATGAAGCAAAAATCACTGGTATTTTTAATCTATCTCTGAAGACTTTCACAAACATTTCTGAATTATTCTGTTTTCCATTCTGAAATTCGGTCTTTCAGGATGCTGGCTTCAAAATCTTCACAACACTCATTCGAAAATTTTTATTTACCCTTCTGTCTCCCTCAACTTCTAACACTTACTAAAACGGAAAAAAAATAATGATATCCAATAGCATGAGAAGTTGATATGTCACTTTATTTAAAAGGATTCTTCTAATTAGTCAGGAATCACGGAATCTCTGCCTCACATCAGAGCCGTATCACACTAACAATTGTTGGCGGTTATCAAACCATTGCAGTCCGAGTGGCCTCCTGAAGCTGGGGTTAAAAGCTGGCCTCTGGAAATCAACCGTTCTCAGCAGAGAAGAATATTTCAGTGATATGGAAGCCGCAATGGAGACTATAATCTTTTGTGATTACCCTTGAGGCTGAAGCAAATGCAAAAAGGAAAGTCTATGAATTGCTGATAATTTCCTGTGATGATTGATTCCCAGGAAATTCTGATATTACTCTTGCTTGTAACCAAAATGATGGTTCCCCAGAAAGTATAGCTTCAAAGAACTCCACATCTGGCTATCACAATTCTTCAGAGGCTACTCATCCATTAAAGGGGCTGGTCTTGTGAAGTGGCAGCTCTCTCAGAAGACAATGGAGGGTCTGATTGCACAAGGAGTGATGAACTATGTGCCACGGGCTCTTTCTAGAAAGTTCTTTTATGAAGGAACTGATTTAAAATGTATCTGTTTTAATCCCTCCCTTCCTGCCCCAGAAGTCTACAGATTGATACATTTCCCTGCTATTCCTGACAGCTATGGAGCTAGAATATCTTGGCTTGTATATTTTTAAAGTTTTAATTAGGCTATTGTTTATATTCTAAGAAAGAACAGTTTTCATACATATGTACATACCTTTAAGGGACAGAGTATAAATCTACTAGTCATTTTTGAGGAAGCATTGAGTTTACAGGTAAATGTCACACTGAATTTACAATTAGGTATTACTGCACAGGTTGCATGGGTTTTTCTCATATGACTGGCAAATTTAATTCAAATTAAATTGGCAAATTAAACAAAAAAAGAAGGCAGTATGGTGAAGAGAATTCTGTAACAGTCAAAGATGCAAAGAATTTTTAGAATATACTTCCTTTATCAATACAAGAAGGATAAATGAACATGTGGACTATTTTGAGTTTAAAATATTTTTAATTTCCATTTTAACTAATATCAATTTGATTAACAAATAATGTGAGAATAAAGGTTCTATATTTGGAAGTCAACAGTAGTTTGAAAATATAACAGAAAACATCTTTGTGTCTTTGGTGTCAATGACCGTGTGTAAACAGGTGCAAAGCTTTGGGGCTCATGATACCTTTATATGTGGCCTTTAAAATCTAAATATTATTGAAGATAAATGGAGGAAAAAGGAATCCAGCCAAACTAGTTGTGGTTATTCCCAACCTCCAGTCAATATACCTTCTCCCCAGCACTGCTCAGAATTCATTATTCCTCTTCATTGTGTTCAGGCAGTCAGGTGATTCTGGTCTTTAGGTATGCACTACTTTTATATCATTCAAGCTAATGTAAACTGAGCACCTGCTTAGTGCCAGACATGACTTCTTCAAGCTGACTGTAAATTTAAAACTCACGATGAGGTCTTAGCCATATTCTTAGCATCAACCTTAGTTAGGATTGCTCTAATGCATAATTCTAGCCACAGGGATAAACATATCTTGATTTATTTAAGGTAACTGGTTAAGAAGATGAGATCAAAGAGATAGA
This sequence comes from Cephalophus harveyi, assembly GCA_006410635.1. Lineage (NCBI taxonomy): Eukaryota > Metazoa > Chordata > Mammalia > Artiodactyla > Bovidae > Cephalophus > Cephalophus harveyi. The sequence goes on from SJYT01041271.1 coordinate 494,243, forward strand.
AATATTAATAAAAAATATTTATATTATTTATAAGAATACAGCTTTTCTGTTTGGAAATCACTTCATAAACATCTCATTTGAAACTGATGGGTATTTTAAATTACTAAAAATAGAATGGTGGTATGTTATATTGTTTCTATTTTTTCACATTCACTAAATTCCAGAAATTTTCTAAATCGTCACTCATAGCCTCAATACTCCATAAATATAATAACTCAAATTTTCATGATGTCATGATACAGACTAGGAAGGTATTAATCATCCCCTAGTTTTAGATTGAGGAAAAGTAGAACCAAGTTGCTTTTTTCAAGATCAAAGAAAACAAGTCCATTGTGGTGTTCTGACTCTTGTCAAATGCTCCGTCTCTATGTAATGAAATAGACCGCTCTTCCTTTTTCTCCCCTCCACTCTGGTTCCTGCTCCCCAGGGTGGCACGAAGTAGAGTCCAAGGCCAGGTAGGACTGTGAGAAGACTCACGTTGCAACATGTCAAGCAGCCTTATTTCTCAGATCAGAGGGGATGTTCCAAGTTGTTTTGGGGAGGAAGTGAGATATAAATGCTGAATGACTGACTGACTAAATGAATGAATGCCACTGTCTCCTTTGGAAGGTAAGTATGTCAAAGGTGAAATGTAAGTATGTATCACGTGATGATGGCTATTAGTAATCATTTTAGCATCTAATAGCTTCAGCTCATTTTGGAAATGGAAATTTTGTGGACTTGATTATCATGACAATTAACCCTTTTACATATTATGGAAATTTGATGTCTACATAAGGAAAACAAAGAAATTAGATCCAGATACAAGTTTTGAATTGTTGGAGACTTTCTGTATATTCTAATTATTTGTAAATCACCAGCCTGTGAAAGAGAACACATATGTTTCCTGCACTACCTCTCAGATCTTCACTTGGCTCTAGAAACTGTCCCTAATAAGAGAAAACAAGTGTGAGACTGACAAGACAAATTCATCTTCTGAATGGAATATACTGCAAAGCCTGATGTTAGGAGCCACGAGGATTTATTGGATACTTTAAATAATATGCCCCACATGAACAACCTGTGAAAAATATACACATTTAAATTCAGGATACTGTAGGGTGGAGAATCAGCTCTTGCCTCTCTGATAGTTTTTACTGCCCTCTTTTCATTGGCAGAGACGTCTATGGGAAGAAATGAGAAGACTAGATTATATTCTACAACCTTCTGCTCCGCAAAAAGGATACCACAAAGACACATGTAGCCTATTTTAAACATAGATGTGTTAAAAAAATTTCATTGTAGAATGTCTTTAAAATAAATACACTAAAGCCCTCTGATACTAGAATTCCATGAAAATAAAGTATTATTTACATAATTTATGTTCTTTCACGTTGTCTCAAGCTTCAGAACGTAAAAAGGAAGGTAAGAAAACTTAAATTGACAGCTAAACCTGGTGAAAAAAAGTATTTTTCCAAGATCCCACTGAGCTCCGCAAAGATGTTGAAACTTCACAGATTGCTAATAGCACTCCAATTCATCTTTAGCACCCTCAAAAGCCACTATAAAAATACAGGGATGAGAATATTCCAAAACATGTTTTTCCCTTCCCCAAAGAGATCTGAGATCTAATTCTGAACATAAGAATCTAGAGAGAAGAAAAAAAAGTCTGTGCTATTGATGGGTTCCCAAGCTTTTGATAAAGGTTTCTCAAAGGAACACCACCATCAATGATTGTTTATAGAGCAACTGATATAGAAATACTGTTTCTGGGCTGGAAGCAATGTTTTGTACAATAATATTCTGCCACATTTTATATTTATTAAGCTCTCCTACTTTACCACAGGCATTAAAAAGGCTTGGTCACTACAAGAACCTAGGAACAAGGTGGTTGTTGGTTTCTTCTTTTAATTAGCTGGATATTTGTTAAGAATAAGATACATTTTTTAAAAAGAGGGCCTGACACAGACACTTTTGCCAAGTTGACTCTACTCTAAAAAATGCTGACCTGGGACAGCTCCAAGACTGAAGATCTGTCTTGCCAGAAAATCTGATGTGCCCTCCAAGTACACATAATCCTTGAAACTCTAGCACTGAAGATGAGGCTCCAGAGCCATGTGAGGTTGAGGCTAGGATAATGAAAGGGACACGGAGGAGGACACAGCATGGTGGAACTATGGGTTCCTCTTTTCACATGCTCCTGAAACCTTGTGATTCCTGACCCTGCAAAAGTCCACCAAGGTCTTAACCTGATGTTTCTTGGCAGCTTTTATCAACTGACTTCACTATTCATTATAAGCAGAATCCTCTGTTATCTGATGACAAATTAAACAAGAAGAAGAAGTAATATCTACCAGATAGTAAAAGCAGCTTCTGTCTTATTCACTATTACTCCTCCTTAGCACAAAGATGGGCACATGTAGACATTCTACAAGTGGTTGTGAATGCATGTTTCTTCCTGGATGCCTTGAACAAATAATTTCATTAAGGACAGAGCACATATATATGGCCACATATTATGTAAGCATACATGCATATATACATAATATATCAATAATATCTATATATTCTAAAAGGATTTCAAGAGTGAAAAGAGAAATGGGATATTTGAACACAATCTAAGGACTTCATTAAATTCATATAGATTTTAAAGGCAGGTAAAAATGGAATGTTCTAGATTACTTCAGGTTTCTTTACAGTAACATCTCATGAGAAGCATGGCATGAATTCACAGCAAAGTGAATGTGAGTTTGATTCCTGATTTCTTTATTTTGGACCTCCTTGATAAATATATGATTATTTCTACTAAAAGAAAGAAAAAATTTAAATAGTCATTGAAATCACAAACTATGAACTATCCAGAATCTCAAAGAATTTAGAACGATAAAATAAATGGTAAACATATTTCTCATTCTACAACTTGTTATGGATGATTCAAAGAATCATATATCAATTTGGGACTTTATACAATAGAAATAATCTTTATTCTTCTCCACATGTTTGTTCATGAGTCAGGAAAAAAATAATTTCAAGGTAGGTAATAAAAATCCTTTTTTTTTTCCCACAAAAATAAGATCATTGTGCTTCTTGCAATAAAGTATCAGTGACCTTCATTGTGCATATCCTTTCCTGGAGGAGATGCAAAAACACGGCAGGACTCACAAAGACATTTGAAATAAACAGGCATGGAAAATACTGCCAGTCAGCAGAGAAACTGACAGATGACTGCGGTCTTATGGGGGCTCTTGAGTATAGCTATAGCTCAGGAGCATCACACAAATATATCTGTGCATTATCTAATACGTGACTGTCAAAAAGAAACTTGAAAAAGTTGGACATGATTTAGCAAATTAATAACAACAAAAACAAAAACAGTATATAGGCTGCACATGTGTCTTAGTCCGCTTGAGCTGCCATAACAAAATACCATGGACTGGGTGGCTGAAACAACAGAAATAAATTTCTCACAATCTTAGAGGCTAAAAGCCCAAGATCAAGGGCACCAGCACAGTCAGGATATGATAAGAGCTGTCTTTCTGCTTGCAGATGGCTTCCTTTTCACTATGTTCTCACACGGTAGATAAAGGAATAGCTTTCTGGTGTCTCTACTTAAAAAGGCACTAATGACATTATGAGGGGACCACCCTCATGACCACATCTAACTAACTATCTTTCAAAGGCCCAAATTCTAAGTATTATTAGGTGTTAGAGCTTCAATACGTGAATTTGGGGAGGAGGACATATTCAGTCGATAACAGCATGTATATAGGTATGCCTACAAAATGGACTTATCTTGTCATATTAAGTTGACATGATCCATCATGGTAAGTATGCAACTTATTTAAAATTTGAAGATGTCTCTTATTAAGGATAACCATGTATTATCCAGGTATAGAATACCAAGTATTAAATACCAAGTATTATCCAGGTAAGAGGAAGATAAAAATGGAATCCACAATAAATGATTGGGAGATTCTGATTCTAATAGGAAGAAATAATTATATACATTTATAAATAATTATATACAGCTAAAAAAATCATGCACAAAAATTAAAGGATGGCCATGAAGTACTTTGCAAATTGAAGTAAAGTGAATAACAAAATAAAGAAAACAGTTCTATTGGGGTGCAAAAATTCATTCTTTCTGGCCTTTCTTGAACACTATAAATTTCAGTAACTATTTTCACTTTGTCTATTTGGGGGGGTGGTTATTATGTTATCTTGCCTTTTCTTACTTATTAATTCTATTTCTTATAAGTTTCTTGGGCACTATGGTGCTCCTGTTTTAATTTTCTGTTTATCTCCTTCCCCAAACCCAGTACTCTTTAGTTCATATGTTTTCATGTGGAATGTTAATTCCATAACTAATGACCTTGATTTTAAACTAAATGCTCCTAAGACTAGGACCTAGGACAAAGAATGCAGTTGATATTTGTAGAGTTTCCATAACATCCACACAGAGAAAGCCAGAACTATAGCTAGAGAAAAGTTTATATCTAATTACTCCTTTTAAACTAAAAAAGGATGACAATTCTCAGGAAAAGAAAAGTAAGCACCTACTCTTATCACCTTGTCCTTAGGGCTCAGAAATGCTGAAATTCCTTTTGCTAGATGGGGTATCAGGGACATTGAAAACTGAGGAACTAGAGCCCTTTCCTCTATCCTTCCTTCAAAAGAGTTGTATTGAGCAGCTGTGCCAGACACCAAGCATACAAAGATAAACAAAATATAGCCCCTGTTCTCAAGAGTCTGACATTCCAGTGAAGATTGATGGTTAATCAGGGAGATTATGATGCAATTGGGAGCTACTCTAGGAATACAGAGGATGGGCACTTAAGTCAGACTGGAAGAGTCATAGCAAGTTTCCTGTGAAGGAGGTGCTATCTATGTTGGGCCCTGAATGACAAATAAACAGAGGCTGGGTAGCATGGTGGAAGTGAGCCTCAGTGACTTGCCTGGCAGGAAAGCCTATCACGCTTTAGATAAAAAGGTCAAGATCTTTTAAAGTGAGCCAAACCCCATCTTCCCTAGCATCTCTCCTCAGAACTCTCCTTCAAAAGTGTTCTTGAATTTTTTGCTTTATTCTCACCTATAAACACTGAGAGAGATTTTGTCAGTTGTAAGGGAAGATGGCCACTATATGAATCCTGTGAAGCATATATCTTCTTTGCATACAATTTAGTATAGAATAGCCACCTATTCTGCTTTCAGATATGACAGAATCCCATTTCATTCTTGCTGTGTTTATTGTGTAACAGTATCATACTCCACTATAAAAACAGGAGGAAATCATTACTTCACATATGTATTTTAAATCCACTGAGAGAAAATAGCAAAACTTGGAACTTAAAAAGCTTTCAGCTGTGGTCTCAGAGTACAGTGTTCATTCTTCTGATAATAGTTATGAGTTAGAATATATTTCTTATATTTACTAATATTATTCTTGATTTAAAAATGAAGTGATTATGGTAGCATTCATGTTGGTTCTCAAAGAGCGCATAGACTACTGAGTAGAATCTACTTTTAAAATTTGCTAATAAGAAATTATAACTTTTAAAAATACATCCTGCTTCATTGATATTGTTTGCAGAGGTATATTTTACACATTCAAAAAATCCTTTCCTCTTTCTGCTTAATGATTCTGCTGAAAATTGTCTACCAAGCTGCCAAAAAAGAGCACAGAAGGTTTCTGATTGAGCATTGTTCACACTGAATGAGGTGGGAGGTGACATGGACCAAAACAGCCAAGGACACGGAAGAGCCAGAACATCTGTTGTGAAGTCAGAAGATTCTAATTCAAGACTCAGTTCTTCCTTTACTAATGCCTTTGCCTCGTGTAGACAATAGGAATAATAATCATGGTCGATTAAAATGTTCTAAGGTCTGAGTCCTTTGAAGAATGTAAAACATCTCAAAATACAATAATCCAGTATAATTATTTGTAGTGATGTAAAACTATTTTCCTAGGAAAGTGTGGACAGTGACTTCTGTGAAATTGCCCTGGGAAGTCCGTTGGGTGAATTAGACATTGGAATAGAAAAGACGATAGGAAAAGGATTAGAGTAATTGAAACTTAAAATCAGTGAAAAATCATAGGTAACCCAGTGATCCCATAAATTCAGTTTTTTTTGCAAGATGATAGAGGGTCTCACTTAAAACTTAAATGACTTAATTTTTAATACATTACCAGAAGAACTTTCTATCCAATAAATGCCTTGGATATAATATATAAAGAATAAAATGATTATATCAGGCAGTTCTTTGCTATATTCTTCACTTTCATGAAAAAATATTTTCATTTGAAAGTTACAAGTTTATTTGCCTCTAAGAAGAAAAAACAATGAAATTCTACTAGTAGAATTATTCCTCAAATTTTCTCAAATATTAATATGCTGCTGCTAAGTCACTTCAGTCATGTCCAACTCTGTGCAACCCCATGGACTGCAGCCTAACAGGCTCCTTTGTCCATGGGATTTTCCAGGCAAGAGTACTGGAGTGGGGTGCCATTGCCTCCTCCCCAATATTAATATATCATATGGTTAATTGCTGTGGTGGCTCAGAAGGTAAAGAATCTGCCTGCAATGCAGGAGACCTGAATTCGATCCCTGAGTCGGGAAGATTCTTGTGGAGGAGGGCATGGCAATCCACTTAGTATTCTTGCCTGAAGAATCCCATGGACAGAGAAGCCTGGTGGGATCTATGGGGCTGCAAAGAGCTGGGCATGACTGTGACTAACATCAGTGCATCTGTAAGCCCTACACAACATTAACAAGCCACTATAAGGCTGCTTTTTTTTTAAACTTATAAAATATTCTTTCCATTGTTGGTTTACAGCCATTAAAAACAGAGAAGTATATGTAAGATATTTAGAAGTTCTCTAAAAGTGACTTAGAGAACAGCGCTAATCAGATGGTAGGTTCCTGTTATATATGTACATAACATACTTCTAGAAGGGGCTGGAAGAATGCATGCCAGCTGCTGAGAGCACTTTTCTCTAGTGAAGGGAGTGGGTCTACAGCAGTAAGGAATGGTGACTTTGACATTTTGCTTTGAACGTTAATGTTTTATTTGAATTTTTGAAATAAGTACTACTTGTGTTAAAAAAAAAAATACCGAGAGGTAAACTGCCATAGGAGACATTTATGCTTCCTCACACTTTCAGTTCTGCTTTCTGACGGTGACTGGACTTCTGCAGTGGTTATAAGTGCTGCCTTTCAAAAGTACATTAATCAAAACATGAATATCTAATAAATGTTTTCAGAAGTATAGCTTAGTTATGTCTGGAATGCATCACCCATGTTTAGACAGAGGATAGAATAGGCATGCCTCAGGTCATTCTCTAAAATGGCACAGTGTGTTGCTTTGGCATGATCACAAGGATTAATGTGAGCAGGGCAGGTGTGATTTATCTTACTGAACAGTGTTCACCATTTTAGGCCTTAAAAAAAAATTGTGTGACTTGTGTCTGAAAAACCCCAAGAAGATGAAAACATTCAACCATTTACTTGCTAAGTCAAGGCCAGTGCTCTTTAAAAAGCTGGCTGACCAATGACCCTTTAATTACCTTATAAGGCCTAAGTTACGACAGAAGGCCTGTCAGCAGATTTTATTTGCAATCCTTGAGGAAAAGTCCTGTTGCTGTTTTCACTTCATACAGAAGATAAATCTGCAGAAGGAAATATTTGGCAGTGCTTCAGATGTCCCCTGTCCGGTGATGCTGATAATGCAGTTCTTTTTCTGGATTACGGTAGCTTCTATTCTATAATGTTGGATCATTCATGTAGACCATCATGCCCCAACCGGCTGTATTCATTGACTGAACAGATATATTTTATGCAATTATCTGAACTGGTTAACCTTTTCTTTTACTGTAAGCTTAGAAGTTGGCTATGGACAGATTTTGGGAGGAATTCTATTGTTGAAGGGTGTCATGCTCCATGTGGCATACCTATAAAAACTGTCTTTCATTCAGATAAAAGGTTAGCTGCCCTGAATAAAGAACATTGGCAATTATACGTAATTCACTAATATTTATCATGTTTTAAAAGGAATGTCAAAGTATCATGTGGACAACTAACATGTAGATCTGAAGTGAATTTTTTTTTTACTAATAGCATCAGATTCACATAATCTGCAATAGCTTTCAAATAAAATTTCTGTTTGTGTAAGAGTCTTTATCTAAAAAAATCTTCCAAATAAAAATGTCCCCAGAGAGCTGAAATATACACTTTTTTTTTTTTCTTTCTAGTAGCAAGGAAAAATCAATGTGACTTGAGATCTCTAAATTGTGCTCCTGCGCATGGGAACAGCATCCCAGAAATAACATAGGTTCTGAAGTCCCTGAAAAGTCTATCAAAATTACACAAAGCAACAGGTGAAAGTTGCCTGTGTAAATATTTGTAAAGTAAATATGCTGGCTTTGTTTGGACTAATTCTCATGGGTGAAGCATTATCTTGCATAATACAGCTGAGTTGCATAACCAATATATGGTATAAAATTACACACTTGGGCACAGGTCACATCTACTGCCTATTCACAACTGCAATGAAAGAGATTGAGGAGGAGATTAATAAAATAAAAATACATGTACTCACTGTGTTAAAATTTGGAAAGAGCCCAACAGCAGAATTACTGTCCACTGGAAATGACATAAACGGTTTGATATCCAGTGAAGGCTGCATCATCAGGGTAGGTGCGCGCACAAGAGCAGGAAGGGTGGTAGTATGGCATGTACTGCCTGCCAAGAACAAAGCAAAAATGAATGTAACCTCTTGCTCACATCCATCTCCCTCCCCAACTTAAAGCATGTAAACAAGACTGCTGAGCTGCAACCTGCAAGCAAGAGTTATGCTAAGTCGCTGGACATGACTTAGCAACTAAACCACCACAGAGTTATGCTGGCAGTCAGCAAACGGCACAGAAGGAGAAAATACTGTTTAAAAGGGTCTTCTTGCTCAATGTCTAAGACAGTGACACAGGATGCTTCCCTATGGTAAAGGCCAGGGCTGCTCAGACTCTGCTGACACACAGTACACAGACCCTGCTGGCATGTGGGGCAGAATGTCATCCTCTTGTTCAACTCTTGCCTCCAACTGGCCAAAAAATGTAGGAGAGAGGAGGGGAGGAGCCTCTTGAAGCCAGATGCTCTTTATTATTCATAATTATTAGCTGGTCAGTGGGAGCATTTTATGCAAATCAGAGATAGGCATAGGATTTTCACCCAAGGAAGAAACCCTGGACTCAGTTATCGTCTACTTCCAAGAAAGTTATCACTTGGACAATCTGTTCTCTAAAAAAAGTTAGAAGGTTGTCCTTAGTCTAGACACTGGGGAGTTAGAGAATCCAAACAGAGTGATGATGTGGCAGGGTTTTGGAGGGACACAGAGGAGTTGGGATTAAATTTTTTATTTCTAATGAGCCTTGTACTATTTTAGTAACTACCCCCTTAACAAGTTGTCTTAATATATCTGGTATAACCTGTCTGTAGGAGATTTAAAGCACTGCTATCCACCATAACACATGTTTTTCTTTAGTCTGTAGTCTCTACATACTGCAGATCAGTAACTGCTAGAGCAGGTGGCTCTCTGGGAGACAGGCTCTGATATGCCCTTTTTAAACAAAATATGACAGGCATATAAAGATAAAATTCACACACTTAGAGTATACAATTTAATGATTTTCAGATATTCAGAGTCCTGTGCAACCAGGACCATAATCGCTATTAGATTTTCATGATCCTTAAAAGAAACTCCATACTTATTAGCAGTCACTCTCACTTTCTCCCAACACGTCCAGCTCTTGGTAGCCACTGATCTACCTTCTGTCTCTACAGATTTGTCTTTTCTGGACATTTCACATAAATGAAATCACATAATATGAGGTCTTTTGTGACTGTTTTCTTTTACTTGGCATGCTTTTAAGATGCATTCATGTTGTAGCATGTATCAGAATGTCAGTCCTTTTTAATGATTAATAATATTCTATTATAGATGTACCGTTTTTTATTACTTATTCGTCAGTTGATGGATATTTGGGCTGCTTCCACTTTGGGGCCATTATGAATAATGCTGACATGAACATCTGTTTATAAATTTTTGTGTGACAATGTTTTTAGTTCACTTAGATACACCTAAAAGTGGAACTGGGGATTCTTGGGTCATATGATAGTCAAATGGTTTAACCTTTTGAGAACTTTCAGGCTGTCTTGCAAAATGGCTAAACCATTTTATACTACCACTGGCAGTGTATGAAGGTTCCAATTTTCTCTGACATGCTGATAATGTGCTGTGCTTAGTCACTCAGTAGTGTCTGACTCTTTGGAACTCCATGGATTGTAGCCCACCAGGCTCCTCTGTCCATGGAGTTTCTCCAGGCAAGAACACTGGGTGGGTTGCCATGCCCTCTTCCAGGGACTCTTCCCAACCCAGGGATTGAACCTAGGTATCCCGCATTGTGGGCAGATTCTTTACCATCTGAGCCACCAGGGAAGCCCAAGAATACTGGACTGGATAGCCTATCCCTTCTCCAGGGCATCTTCCCAACCCAGTAATTGAACCAGGGTCTCCTGCATTGCAGGCAGATTCTTTATCAGCTGAGCTACCAGGGAAGTCCTGCTGCTGCTGCTGCTAAGTTGCTTCAGTCGTGTCTGACTCTGTGCAACCCCACAGACGGCAGCCCACCAGGCTCCCCCGTCCCTGGGATTCTCCAGGCAAGAACACTGGAGTGGGTTGCCATTTCCTTCTCCAATGCATGAAAGTGAAAAGTGAAAGTGAAGTCGCTCAGTCTCGTCCGACTCTTAGCGACCTCTTGGACTGCAGCCCACCAGGCTCCTCCGTCCATGGGATTTTCCAGGCGAGTACTGGAGTGGGGAAGTCCTATAGGACCACAATAATTACATGCCTAAAATCTCCTGTTGACTTCAAGGAGAAATGAACAACATGAGAAAATGCTCCGACTATTAAAATTTCCATCAGTCTTTTTTCATAGTATCTCAGAATAGCTAAAATTTTTATTTCAGTGATTTTTTTGGTAATGAATTTCCTTAATAAACTCTGCATCATTTTTCAAATCATTTCAGAACATTATTGGCAATAGTGTTAAAAGACTGTCATACCTTATTTACATTGATCCTAAAAACAGGAAAAATGAGAAGAGCATCTAAAGCATTTATCTCTAATGGCAAGTCTTTAGGTCAATCCATGCATTAGGGAATCTAGAGTAGGACTCAGCAAAAAAAGAATCAGCTAAAAGTGCAGATCAAACAGAGATGTTCTTTTTTTCCCCCAACATCAAAGTAAATACTCTATATATTTTTTTCACTTAAAAAAAAGTTCCTTCTTTATTTGATATATATTTGACTATCTGTGATGTGCAAGGCCCTACAAAATAAATACTTTGATCTCAACCGGGCATTTACATAACTGCCTTGCATTTAATTACACATCATTCTTCTGATCAGGTATGTTACATTCCTTACTAATTTCAGAGCTTGTAGATCCAAGATGATGTATTATATCAATGTGTCGAATGCTACAGAGGCATTTACTAAAATATTTATCTTAAAAGCTTTGCTTCAAAATCTTAGCTAAGTTGAAAGACAGATATTTCTTATATTAGATCAATGGCCTTTTACAATTTATAGCTATTATAGTTGTCAAAAATCCAAAGTATAAAAGTATACAGTATACTTATAGCTGCCTGTTAAAAAAGAAAACACCTAAAATGGAGTCACTTGTGCTAGTACCTAACCTAACTGCAGTTACAACCTAGGAATGTAAACCCAAGAATGTAATCCTAACCAGGGCGACTGGTCACGTGGGCCCTCTCCATCAACCAAAGAAAGATGCGGTAATCTTTCACACAGACCCCTTCTGTTCCCCATAGGTTATTTAGGTTTGAAATAATCCCTTTTATGATTTTCTTGCCATGCCTTTAAAAATCATCAACTACAAATTGTCATTTGCCGTTGGCACTTGCCATCCTCCTCTACAAGGATTAAACCAGCTGTTGCTGTCGCTGCTGACTTGCAGCATCCCCCTGAAAGGAGCTCAGAGTAGAGAGTAAAAGTGACGTGCTCTGTGCTCTGAGAAAATCTGCCAGAACAGGTCTTCACACAGATATTTTCAGGACCTGATTTTTTATAAGGCCAGTTCTTGCATCTCCTCATATCTAGAAAAGAACTAAAATCCCTTATGGTGACGCTGATACTTCATGACTAGCAGAAATCTTCTGCAAAAAATATTTATTTGACTGCATGTACTCCCTCTTCACCAAAAGGACATACACACTGACTTTCCCCCATACCTCACTGAAGCAGTTTCTCAGAGCTATCTGAATTGCCGTCTCCCAGGCTATAGTCTTCATTTTGCCCCAAATAAAACTTAACTCACAACTCTCACATTGTGCATTTTTTTTAGGTTGGCAGAATCTTCCCTTTCTGTAGCCTGTTCACTGCGGGGATGCTGTCTGATGCATGAATCGTTCAATAAAACCAATTAGATCTTCAACATTTACTCAGTCGACTTCTGTCTTTTAACATGCCCAATGAACAAATGTATAATTATTTTGCCACTGTGGGTCTCACAAAGGGAAGCAAAATTCTTTTTCTAAGCCCACAATGGTGGCTCTGATAACACAGTAACACATGGCCCCTGAGAGCCTGCAAGAGTCACTTTGTACTAACAAACTCAAATCAAATAGACTGCAGCATGGAACTTGACAAACAGATTGCTCCATCCACAGAGGTCAGAATGCACAATGATCCCCCTTATCCAATCAAATCTCTGTGCTAATAAAGACAGGGCTTGAGAACTACTTAGCTGCCACCATTCATTAGCATAAAAAACTTAGCAGTTGTTTACCATTTCATTAGCATTTTAATGACAGACAATTTGCCATGTTAAACACAGATTGTTTTAAAGTACTGGTAGATCTTCTGAATAAATATTAACTATGCTTTCATCAATTCCCTCACCTCAACCTTGCTGTTTTCACTTTTAAAACCTGCTCCTTAATATCACTGTACCAAAATTGATTGCTTCAAAGGATGTTTCTGCAAGTGGAAAATGAGTAGAATAAACTGCACATTTTGCACAAGTTAGTTTGAGCTTTGGCCCCTCTGTCATCTTATTCCAGATTTTGCTGCTGCTGCTGTTACTGGGGAACATTTCTCCTCACCTCAGGATGCCCAAAAGTCAGTGGGAGACACAAGCAGCAGTTGGGCCAAAATGCATTGCACCCTGCAAGAAAATGCTTAATTTTTCTAAAACTCAAGGACTCACTGAGGAACAAAAAGACTGAAAATATAATGAGCAGGTATTTCAACACAAAGGGTGGTATAATGTTCCTATTATGATTCTATTTTCATGGGACAGAGCCAATACTGTCTTTTATACCAACGATTTGGCAATATTATGTAAAATACTTCCTATGTGTATTTCTGTCTCAAAGCTTAGGATATAATCTTACATACATCATAATAAATCAAATCATAATAGGAATCTACCTTATTTTATATCACTATAAATATACATTCATTTATTTATACAAAATTCCTTTGAACAACTCAAAGATCTAACAGCCACCACTCTCACTGTAGAAATTCCACACATCCATATATTCTACCATAAGAATGCACTTAGCTCTCTCTCATAAGTTTCATTTTGATGGTAAAAGCCAAGTTGTATTCATTGTACTGTGAAACCAGTAATATGTGAAAATCAACTCACTTACTGCCTCTGTAACATGATAGGTGCCTTATTATGTCAATGGATTATGCTATAATCCAGCACAATAAAACCTCAGTTGAGGACCAGGTAATACTGGAAATGACTGCTGTAGTCTTTGACCTTTAGAAACAGACCACTGAAGGTCTATTTAGGTTTTAGCTAGAGGTTCTTCGTTATATAACAAAATACAAACAAACAAAACACCTCATTAAGAGGGTATGCCAGAGTCAAAGAAAATCTGCATGGAGAAGCATTTACAGAATGAAATCAAATCTATATCTTGTAGCAGGAGTTCCTTCTGAGGCCATTATTATCAATATGTATGTTTGCTTTAGTGAGTACTGAAATAAAAGAGTTCACATACTGTAAAACTATTAGGTAGAGACAATGTTGATTATAGAATTCACAAAGATTTCTTTCAAGAAATTAAAATGAGTGGCATTTCAGATTTTCCACTAAACTCAGATTTTTCTTTTCATTTCCTTTCTAGCTTTGTTGCCCCTTATGTTGAGTAATTTTCCCTTTTGCCAAGACAATCACCAATCAACAGTTCCTCCTCTCCTTCCCTCATCATTTCCATTCTTTTATCCATCTGTCATGTGAGAAAAACAAGAAACAAAGGGTGGAGGAGGGAACAATGTGAACAGTGTATGTGACTGATAAACGATTATGCTTCTGAAAAGGCCACACAGTGTAGTAACAGAGATCACATTTTTGCAGTGTATATACTAGGCACTATCCTTAGCACATTACCTATGTGTGTATACATGTCTACACACATATAAGTATATACCATATCCATATATACTCATTTACATATAAATTATGTAAATGATTCATTTTATCATTTTATCACATATCACATATATTATTAAATATATACTTAATGTATATTAAATGAATATATACACAACTCTGTATACAAAGGTACTTACAATAATCCAATGAACAAGCTATTACTAAGCCCTATTTTATAGATGAGAAACTGAGGCACAAAGAGGTTAAGACCAATTTCACATAGTTGTACAAAAAGGAGCCAGGATTCAGACCCAGGAAATTTGACTACTTAATTCTGTTTTTATTTCTATGCTATAGTAACAGAATTGAATATCTGAGGATATCTCAGTTGTATAGACACATTCTCTTGTTGTAGATAGAAACATCTTATCAGCAAACTATGAGACTGAAAATCTAGGATTTCCTTTGCACCTAGGAATTATTTAAAACTTTTATTTGAGCTCAATGTAGTATTAATACTGAAATAACTAAAATATATAAGATTTTTTAATGCTTTATCAGTTCAGTTCAGTCACTCAATTGTGTCCAATTCTTTGCAACCCCATGTATTGCAGCATGCTAGGCTTCCCTAACCATCACACATTTATCTAAAAATAATCTTCCCCAAATAACAGCATTATTTAATTCAGTAAATACTTATAGAAGATCAACTGTACAAGCATAGTGCTGATAGGGAGTATAAATTGAGTCAGACAGAATTTATTTTACTTGCTAAGAGATAATAAAAATCAATAACTACCATTTAATGAGATTCTACTCTATGCTGAGTAATGTGCTAGTGATTTGTGGCCCTTATTTTATGAAATTATAACACAACTCTATGAGGTTGGCATTATTATCTCCATTATACAGTTGAGAAAGGTAAGGCTTAGAGCGATTAAGACCACTTAATATGTGGTAGAGCCAGAGTCTAAACTCTGTTTAACTCTAAAGCCCATGCCATTATTCCAAAAAGTAGGCTATTTATAAAGTTATGTGGAAAAGATTCCTGTCATCAAATATATAGAGAAGATGTTGGCTTCAACAAAGTCTGAAACGGTTCTTTGCTAGAAAACATTTTGGAGTTTTTAATACATCAATAGGTACTATGGATGTCTAGGGAGATATAGCTTCTCCCCTCAATATGAGAATGAATCAATCCTTTTTATTTTCACAGGGGTCTGGGATAACCATGATACTATGGCAAATCCTTTAGGCAATGCTGTTTTGTATACATTAAAAGCACCTCTTCAGGAGAACACTGATGACTTTTAGGTCTACCATTTTCTTGCTGTATGACCTTGGAGAAGTGATTTTACTTCTGTATACCTCTATACCTGCATTGAAGGACTGGTAGGAGAACTAATGGAGATTGTTCTGTGCAAGGTACTTAACCCTGTGCCTAACACCTGTCAAGTGTTCATTAAGCTTCAGTTACTGTAGTTAGGAACCATTCCTATCCCTCTGACACTATGCCATATCTCTGGAGAACATAAATAGTTAAATACATCAGTACTTATAAAAGGCGAGATATGTCAGTGGTCATATATTATTAACAAAATTTTAAGGAGGCTCCAGTGAGAAAGAAATTAGATCTGGTTAGGAGCTGGGTTCATAAATATTTCCATAGATGAACTATCTCTTAAGATAAACCTGAGGAATGGTTAATATTTTGAGAGGTGGGTATGGGAGAATGGTGAAAGGGACTGCATAAACAAAAAGCATAGAAATATGTGTTAAAATTTAAAACTTGCTTAGGCACTCAGGAATTCTTACTGTTTCTGGATCAGAAGGTCAACAATAAAGAGAAAAGCAGAACATCTTTGTGACCTTGGAGTAAGCAAAAGTTTCTTAAACAGTAAACAAAAAAGTGATAATTATAAAAAAAAGTGATAAATATACTTTATTAAGAATAAGAATGTAAGGATAAGACACAATCAAGGGAATGGGAAAACCATTCAGACAGTGTGAGATAATATTGACAATATACACATTTTGACAAAGGACTTGACTCTAGAATAAAGAACTCCTACAGATCAGTAAGAAAAAGAACACAGTAGGAAAGCTGGGCATAAGACTTGAATGGACACTTCACAAAAGTAGACACTAAAACGTCCTATAAACATATGAAAGGCACCTGACTTTATTAGTTATTAGGGATATTCATTAAACTATGAGATATATCTTCATACCGCATTGTAACCATTGTTACAATGCTTGTTGTAACCATTGTTTCAATGGTTACAATGAAGAAAGAAGATTATCAAGTTCTGACGAGGATATGGTACAACTAGAACTCTTATCTGATGTGTAAGTTGTTATAATTATGCTGAAAAATGATTTAGCAATGTCTACTAAAACTGAATACACGCTTACACTATGACTCAGCAATTCTAAGTATATACCTAATAGAAATGATCTGTACAAGAATATTCATAGCAATACTGTATATAATAGTCCCAAACTGAAAGTTCACCGATTAACCCATTAACAATAAAAAGAATGATTCTGGTATCTTCACATAACCTAACATTCACATAATGGAATATAGCAATAAGAAAAAATGGTATATGGCGATAAGAAACAACAAATAAACCTTGTAAATGTCACTCTGAGAAAAAGAACTAAAATAAAGAAGCGTATCAACAAGCTGTACAGTAGCATTTATTTAAAGTACACAATCAGGCAACACTGATCTATGCTGTTTGTTCGAGTCCTGGCTGTTCTTGTAGGAAGAGCAGGATGAGGTTGGGGTGTGGTGACTGGAAAGGAGCATGAAAGGGACTTCTGGGGTGCTGGAGACGTTCAGTTTGTAGTTCTGTTTCCCAGCTGTGCATGTCTGTATACATTCATTCCACTGTGCATTTACAGTATGTGCACTTCTCTATATGTTACATTTCAATAGAAATTTTAAAAAAGTAATGTGTTCCATGTTATTAATTTTAGTAAACTACTTTGATACATATAGGAAAAATTCCTCAATAAGAACATCTTCAAATACTGTCAAAATACTTTATACTTTTAGGATAAATAAGTTTTTTTAAGTTATTTTTTCTACCACCAGCTTGTTTTTGCTCAAAATGATTTGTGAGAAAATAAAAGTTCCCTTTAATATCGATGCTTCCTTGATGAATTTCATAAGTGGACAGAGGAGACTGACATAGAATCCAGTGATGCCAAAGAGAAAAAAAATGTGTATCTTAGAACTCTGGGTCTTTAAAATCCTGACAATTGGCAGTTTTATGCCTGAATCTCCCTTGGGGCAGCTCAGGGTTCCCTCCAAAGTGCTTCAATAGTAGCAGCATCCTGGCAGAATGGTGAGTTTAAAAATAAATCCTTCTGAGTACCACCTTGAAGTTTATAAGCAATAATGAAGTGCTGCATCACAAAACAGCAGTGAAGCCACATCATGATAGATTTTAAGCCACAATGTCCTTTGGGTTTAGTAGTAAGACGCCAGCTTCTACACAAGATGATGACTCTTTTACTAAGATGCAATGGATAACTTTTTGGATGTGTAGCAAAACAATACATACAGCTCAGGGGTAGTTCATTTATATCTGAGTATTTTGTCCATGCACTGAACATCTTATATTTAAACACTGAAAAAAAAAATCAGTAAGATTTATGTACTACACGGTACAAAATATAATTTGATTAAACGTGTGACATACTTCATTAGCTGCAATCCTTTTTTAAAGCAGCATCAAAAAATCTGAGAATTACAGAATTTAAATAAACATGACAACTAATTCACAAAAAAGTCTTAAAAACCAATTGTTTTCTTTAAGCTAATTTAAATAATTTTTGCCCAGGTTATAGTGCTCTTCCATTGTAACCCACTATTATTAGCATGACCACGCAAAAAAGGAAACTCAAAGGAAAACAGAGTTCTGACAGGTGCTTTGTCAAGTTTTTTGAAATAGTTTTTAATACACCTGACTTATCAAAAGGGAATGTCATATGCTTCATTCCTAAATTACTAAGTCTTTAGAGAAGCCAAAATTATCTCCAGACAGGGCTTAACTAAAATTGTCTGAGGTCGAGACTGGATTGGGAGGTCAGTAGCCTGACGAAATTTTCTGGCAAAAAAAAAGACGTAGGGAGATGGTCCTGAGCTCCGTTTGCCCAGTGGCTCCTGTCTACAGTGTCAAGATGCTTTCATGAGGTCTGACGCCTTTTTTGGTTACAGGATACCAAGGAACTCCTTGCTCTCCCTTTGTGGCGTGCTAGGGGCCTACTGGCAGTATGACTTATTTTAGAAACTTTCCTAAAAATACAAACTTTCCTAGGAAAGACAACCTATGTTTCTCAAACTGCTGAATATTTCTAGAGGAACTATATTTCATAAATTCTTAGCAGGAAACATAATTTAGGAGTCTATCCTTCATCTTACATGAGGAAAATGGGATTAGGAGAAATTAATCCAGCATGGTAATTGTCTAATGGCAGAATTTAGAAAGCATTGCCCAGAGACATTGTTTCAAATATTTGTCTGTACAAAGATGTACAGGAATCATATACTGAAGTCTTTACATTTTTTACAAATTAAAATAGATTAGTATTCAGGCTGTTTTGTTTTTGTATATAGACTGAAATGTAGAAGCACTCATTTTTAAATGAGATTTTAATTTTAATGGCTTTATTAGTATGAATAATGGAAGAAATTAAATGAAAGAGAAAAGCCAGTGTGGCCAAGAGCCAACATTTCTTCCCCTTTTAAAGAGCAGCAGAAGATTGGTTACAACACCTAATTTTAAATAATTATTTTAATATTCCCAATGAGGGGGAAAGAAGCGAACAACAAAACCCATTCAAACTATGCTTTAAATCATACTGCTTGGATCAAGATAACTAATTAAAATAGCTTCATATAGGAGGTACACACATTTCTGCTGGTGGTTTTTATACTGAATTTCTAGCAGAATTGCAACAAAAATTCTATCTGAAAAGACACATTTTCCCAAAAAGTGGCAACTAACCTCTATTGGAACTGATCAAAGCAGCAGGGCCTTGTGGCCTCTGGCTCTATCTTTAGGCCTCTCCTCTGCAGCTCACAGGATGGGCCTGCCTGAAGGGGCTGTAAACAGCAACTCAGGAGGTCAACACACTGAGCTGCTGCTACAAATTCTATACCTCCAGGACACAAAATGTTTTGCCCTCCAGTTTTAGAGAATTTCAGTTCTTGCATTCAGTGTTTAGGCTATCAACATGTAAGAACCAAAGAGGCGAAAAGAAAAGAATAATGGTTTACTTAATTGCCCTTTTTAAAAGATATTTTTCTCCCAGAATCTTGCTCAATTTAAAGAAACAGAGTTAATATTTGCTCTGCCAGTATTCTCTATACACACCTTGGTAGAAAAAAAAAAAAGGTTTCCTTAGCTTAACTATTAACCAAACATTTCAAAGCTATTCAAAACCCGGTGTCCATATAAAAAAAAAAAGTTCACAGGCTCCTAGAAAACACGATTTGGGAATAAAGAGAACAGTAAAAACTGCACTAAAATCTTGTTTCCTTTTTGCATGCATATGTCATGGCTGCCATAATTATAACGCACTGAAGAGAATTCAGAAAAAAATTCTAGCGGAGTATTATAATCATGGTGACCATCATGGACGAGGCCACTCTTGGTCCTCTATCAGCCTGAAGCCATTTTTATCCAGGCGCAGAAAAGATGGCTTCCACCTGGCAGTGTAAGTATTCTACCTGTGTAAGCAGTTATGAAAGCCACCGTTCTATCCCTGTGGGAACCGGTGTGGGGTGACTGAACCTGGCCGTGCAAGGGATAGGATGAGCAGACAGTGGGTAATGGGCCAACAGTGAGGTTAGCATAGGGAAAAGGATGAGGGGGATTTGGACAGGGAAGGAAGAGTGGTAAGTCTGGCTGAATTTTGCCAAGTGGACCAGAATTGATACCAATGCCTTATTTGGAATTTCCCAACATCTCACTCCTAAAATGATTTGCTTCTTTGTCATCTTCAATTATTTGGCAGAAATCTGTAAAGAATGAAGGAGAGCGAGGCAAAAACTGTGCAAGCAGGAACAACCTAATTAAGCAGGGCATCTAAGTCCTTCAAACAAAGGAGCTGGGCAACTGGGAGAAACCCTTATCCTGAGAAACACAGGGAATCCTCTGACCCAGGGGATGCTCGCCCTCCAAAGCATCTCTAGTACTGAACAGAATGGCAAACCCCTGGCCTGATTTCTTGGAACTGTGCCACTGACCGGACATCCTAGAGATTGACGCTACTTGCTTCAGTCATGCAGGCAGCTTCTGGGGCACAAGTGATATGCAAAACAGCATCAGATAAGGTCCTCTGGTGAGAGCCCAAGGGGTTTCTGCACTGGCAGTGATTCATCATAAATGACTCTGACTGTCCCTGGGTATTACGTTTATCCTTGTACCTTTATACTGCTTTCATTCTTTGGAATTTCTTTCTGGCTTCCCAAATGACTCCTTCTCACTTCCCCAGTGAACACCGAAAGTCAAAGACATAACGCTCTGTTAATAAGGAGCCACACGGAAAGTAGGGAATTTAATCACAGCACTCATCATTTTCCTTTTAGATGATTTGCTTTCTAAGGCAACAAAGGAATGGAAATATTTTCTTTTAGAAGAATATTTATTTTGACTCCTGGTCTCTTCTGAACTTCAAACAGCCTTTTAAAGCTCCCTTTGCTTTAAAGGACACAAATGGAAAGTAAATCTTCGTAACAATGGATCTGGCACTCTATGCATTTAATATGACAAAGCATGTTGAAATTTTAGTTAAAGAAAATGCAAAAGAATCCAAAGTTCCCAAATTGCACAATCTCTATTTCCAAACCTTGATTGACTTGAGTCTCTTTTTTTCTCTAACAGCCACTTCCTCTGTTGTTCTCTTATTTGACTTTGCTCTCTCTCATCACCCCCATCCCATCTGTTTATCTTTTCTGCCTCTCTAATGTCTCTGAAATTTTGTCTCTGTCTTTGTGTATGTATGTGCCTATCTTTCTCTCTCACATCTCTCTCTCTCTCTCTCACCTCAATACTGCCAGAAAACTAGAAAGAGCTCATAAAATTTGTCATTTGCCTTATTTTGCAGCTGAAGCATATTAATTTCATTTTCAATATTTGCTTCTATAAATCAAAAGATTACTAGCAAGATTTTGCCAATATCAGGATGAAGTTGTCCCCACAACAAGAAAAAACAATTAAGGCTGTACCTCCAACTATGTCAAAAGCCATCATGTCAGTAGCAACAACTGAGGATTTTTTTATATGTGCCCACACGATGTTATCTGCCACCCACATGACAGAATGGGGTGAGTTAAGAACTTAAATCTAACACAGAATTTAATGATACATTTTTACAGAAATTCACCATGTGCCTTGGGTTATACAAATACTATAACTTTTCATTGAGAGGAACAAAGTACTTTTAAGTATATTAAGTAGACTTATAAACTGTTACATGGATTAAATTATCCCATGTTTTCCTGATGAAAAAATGATCCTCAAGGATAAATAATTCCATGACGAAGCAAATATACAAAATGAAGCCAATTATGGACTCAGAGCTAGAAAAAATTTTCTTCCCAAATCAGGTACTAACATAATCATAAAAGGGACCCTGAGCAATAGAATCTACTAAGAGTTTCCATAACGCAGGGTCTCTAGGACCTTGGAAAGATTAACGCACTTTGGTCTTAATCTACTCATTTTTTAGCAAGAGTCTATCGAACCCTCAGTGTTTATACTCCTAATCTACCAGTGAGGTAGAATAAAAGAAGCTGATGCTCTTTCACTATTTCCCAAACCACTTGAAATCCCACTGGGGACAATGAGATAAAAACACCTTCCTCCCACCAAATTCATGTTTAAAAAATGACGAAATTGAAAGAAAAAGGATATTTTAGGTGAGGCAGACTGAAGTGATAATATTAAAATAAAAAGAAGAATTTCACAAATGTCTACTGTATCCATACAAAATACATTTATTCTCATGACAGACAATAGTGCCTCTTGAGGAGTTAAACTTACCTGGCTTCCAGAGAGATTTCTATGCCCAATGGTCTAAATAGGCATGAAGCCATTGAGTTCATATTTAAACGAGATGGAACATTAAAAGTTTGAAATGTGCCTATCATAAAAATCATGTGACAACAGTACAAATCACTCACGTTACTCAGTTTTATTACAGGCTACCAGACACTATTCTATCAATCTCAATGTGAATTCTTGAGCATGTACAATCATCTGCTTAAATATACTTCTTGAAGATAACAGGAAAGAGAGAGACAAAGGGTTCTAACATACTTATAATATGAATCATATTTTTACCTAGTAAAAATGTGAAACCAACATCAAAAGAAAAAGAAAGCCTAGTTCATCAGCACAAAGGAAGTGTGGGAAGTCTGTCACATCTTTATTTTACTTATCAAAGTGACCCTGTACAACAATTTAAATAAAACAAGTTAGATATGCCAGGGTGATGTTGGTTGGAGGAGTAACAAAATTAGCACATTACTCTAATTCTGATACATTTTTCCTTTTCTAAAGTTGGTTTTAACTGTTTTCCATTTTTTGGTCATATTTTTCATGAAAAAGTTCCCAAAGGTGTACAGGCAGATCAGTCGGCAATGCTTACCTTGGTTTTTAAGATTACGATTCACGTTCACTTCTGCACTCGAGCACTGTACGAGGTAGTAGACTGAGAGATAAATAATTCCATCATTTCAACCTGTGCTCCCATGAAATATGGTGCTAGGAAACAGCCAACACACAGTGCGTCTGAACAAATCATACGTCCTGTAATTGCCGCTTAGCTCTAATTACTATTGAGGGTAGTGTTTGCAACTTGATTCCAGGGAGAGGGCAGACTATCTTCTGACGACACTGAACCAAATATATCCTAAAAGACTGACACTTTCTTTCTTTCCTGTAATTTTTCTGAGTATCTCCCAGCTACTCAGTAACTACCACTTTGCTATGGTAAAAATTAAACCAAATAATCTGACACCCACCTATCCTTTCCAACAAAGCAATTTAATTCTCCTAGAATATGTACTTATTGTAACAATTTGGAATTTTTAGTATCACTCTGACTTGAAAGGACTTTTTTTTTTTTTCTTTTCTAGGTGGGCAACTAAATCTTTATTTTGAAATTGCTTTTTATTTAAAAAAGGAAAGTGTTCTCAAAATATGAACTTTATTTATATTCTGCCCCAGTCTTGAATAATTTATTTGTATACCATTAGACCTAGAAAATTGGTTTTCTTTTCTGTGGAATTTTAGGTTTAAACTAAATATTCACAACGTATAATTTAAAAAGACTAAAGCAGATAATTTGATGTGGATGGCATTAATAGGGATGTTTACGCATTTTAACTAAAAAATCTAATTTCACTTATATGGGAGAATTATCATAATGAAATTAACAGTTGTGGAGGCTTGGAAATAAAATATTTATTTGTATATCTAACTAATTCTATTCTCCCTCTAGTGACCTCTGACCATACGATCAGAAGAATAAGGCCTCTGATATGTCCAGGTTACACACTGTGGCTATGACCAAATGGTTGTTTTGCTTCAGCACCCCACTCCAGTACTCTTGTCTGGAAAATCCCCCGACGGAGGAGCGTGGTAGGCTGCAGTCCATGGGGTCGCTAAGAGTCAAACATGACTGAGCGACTTCACTTTGACTTTTCACTTTCATGCACTGGAGAAGGAAATGGCAACCCACTCCAGTGTTCTTGCCTGCAGAATCCCAAGGACGGGGGAGCCTGGTAGGCTGCCGTCTATGGGGTCACACAGAGTCAGACGTGACTGAAGTGACTTAGCAGCAGCAGCAGCAAGGTGATGGTCATTGATACTGTTTCGTTAGCTTAGTGAGCATTTGGCTGAATGAAAGAAACTAAAAATGACTGATGTTTGCAAACGTCAGGAAGGATTTTGCACCTTTCATTGTGCAACTTGTAGCACATTTGCCAACCACGGCGAACACTTCAGTAATGATGGACAGAACAAATCACACCTACCCAAATTCAGAGATTTGGTGTATCTACTTAAGTCAGATTTGCCCGGTAACTATCAGGGACAGGTAAACCCAAGGGAATAATTAGATGCGGCAATCAAGTTGGTAATTATAAAACAAGCTCTTAGAAATGGCACATATCTCTTGACCTCAGTTGTTATGAATAACAACAACATAGGACTCTAAATGGAACACAGTATGCTAGCTCTATACTTACTTTCCCCTAAATAATAATTGTGGACTTCTTAACTCATATAATACTTAGTTCTTCATGATTAAAATAAAATTATAGTCACTGCTGTGGTTTTCACTTTATTTTTTATTTTATGATATACCTCTCCTAAGAAAACTCTTTACTTGTAGCAATTATGTTGATGCTTCATTTAAATTATTTTTCTTTCATGAAGCTAGACAAAATATTTCATTCTTTTTATGCCTAATCTTAAATCATGCCTGACAGTGTATTCAAAAGCAGAGATATTGCTTTGCCAACAAAGGTCCCTATAGCCAAAGCTAGAGTTTTTCCAGTATGGATGTGAGAGCTGGACCATGAAGAAGGCTGAGCACTGAAGAACTGATACTTTTGAACTGTGGTGCTGGAGATGACTCTTGAGAGTCCCTTGGACTGTAAGGAGATCAAACCAGTCAATCCTAAAGGAAATCAACCCTGAATATTCACTGGAAGGACTGATGCTGAAGCTGAAGCTCCAATACTTTGGCCACCTGATGAGAAGAGCTGACTCACTGGAAAAGACTCTGATGCTGGGAAAGATTGAGGGCAGGAGGAGAAAGGGGTGACAGAGGATGAAATAGTTGAATAGTATTATTGACTCAGTGGACATGAGTTTGAGCAAACTCCAGGAGATAGTGAAGAACAGGGAAGCCTGGCACGCTACAGTCCATGGGGGTCACAAAGAGTTAGACACGACTGAGTGACTGAACAACAAATCATACCTGATTCGTAAGAGTATTTTTTTAGAACATTTCCAGATCTTGCACACTAGTCCACTGTAAGGTTCCCCAAATTCTTTATTTGTACCTCTCACAGGTCCTTAATTTAGTTCAGTCAAAATTCAAAATGTGGTCCCTAGATCAGCAATATCACTATCATCTGAGAATTTGTAAACAGAGCAAATCCTGACTTCATCCCAGACCTGCAGAGTCACAAACTTTTGGTGTGGGATCCAGCAATCTGTGTTCTAAGCAGCCCTCCAAGTGATCTGGAAGCACTCTGATGTTTGAGATCCACTGATCCATGCAAATAGGTACCAAAAGCAATAGGAGAAAGAGATAAGTAACATCTAAGCCTCTGTAGGGAAAACTATAGGAGAGACTGTTGTTTAGTCACTGAGTAGTGTCCAACTCTTTTGTGACCCCTTGGACCGTGCCTGCCAGGCTCCTCTGTCCATGGAAATTTCCCATGTGAGAATACTTCGAGAGGCTGCCGTTTCCTTCTCCAGGGGATTGCCTCGGATCAGGGATCAAACACATATCTCATGCTTGTCAGGCAGATTCTTTACCACTGAGCCACCAGAAAAGCCCATGGGAGACATACAGACTTATTTATTAACCCAGAGAGAGTGATTCAGTGGTGATCTAAAGGACTGGAAGAGTCTGGATGAATCTGAAGGAGGCACCAAGGATCCCTCATCTGCTAACCCATTGTTTGTGCCCTTGAGTTAATGCAGCCTCAGCGATTCCAAGATCTTAGTTCGTCAGTCACCATTTTTCTTTAGTCATTCCATTCTCAAAGAAAACAAAGACATTCCTCGTTTCTTGTTAGCTGCTTAGTCTACCAACTACTCTCTTTCCCCGTAATTTTAAACTTCTTTTAGGGCAGCCTACACTTCCTTTTTTTTTTTTTTTTTTTTCTATTCCTTCACCTCACAAATCCCCACTACGATGTCCCCAAGAGATTTCTCTCCTTTGGTGGTCTTTATTTCACTGCCTGGCACCATGAGTCTTCCAGGTACCACAGATGCTAAAACTTGAGTCTGTATTTGACTTTTTCCTCTTCACTGCTCCTGAAGGCAATGGCACCCCACTCCAGTACTCTTGCCTGGAAAATCCCACGGGCGGAACAGCCTGGTAGGCTGCAGTCCATGGGGTCGCTAAGAGTTGGACACGACTGAGCAACTTCCCTTTCACTTTTCACTTTCATGCATTGGAGAAGGAAGTGGCAACCCACTCCAGTGTTCTTGCCTGGAGAATCCCAGGGACGGGGGAGTCTGGTGGGAGGCCGTCTATGGGGTCGCACAGAGTCAGACATGACTGAAGCGACTTAGCAGCAGCAGCAGCTCCTGAATTAAGTAGTTATCTTTATGACCTCTCTCACTTCCTTCCCCTTTTTATACCTATTGCTTAATACCTCCATTTAGGTTCTCATAAGCTATTCACTAGTACAATCCTTTAATCATTGTGGTCCCACTGAGTCAACTGAATTCTTAAGAAGGGTAGTTCAAATCAATCATTTTTCTATTCAAATATCTTCTATGACTCAATTCAGTGAGTTATGGGCTTTGAAATCCAATACACCTGTTCAAATCCCTACTCTGCTACTTACCAGCTGGCAACATTAAAGGAATTAATTAACTGGCTAAGCCCCAGTTTTCTCAGCTGCCAAGTAGGAATAAAATAGTAATCATATCTCATGAGGAGACCAGAAGGAACTAATGCATGTAAATTCTTAAAGTGCAAAGAACCCTGAAGGACTTAGTGAATAATAAGCATTATTATCATCATCCCTAAAGCCGTTGCTGCAGAATACAAGCCCAGCACCTCAGTTCAGCATTCGTGGGCATCCGCAAGCTTAACTGAAAACCAATTCCTTACTCACACTTTCAATGTTAAACTGAACTATTCTTTCAGGACAAACACTAAGTCTCAGTTTTCTTTCTATCTCTGGCTCCTCAGGCACTGTCTTATACCTGGTAATTGCTCCAGAAGTGTTCACTGCATGCAACACTGACCTGTTCTTGTACAAACACACTTTCTTAGTCCGTTGCTTTGTTTATGCTGCCACGCTTCCCTGGATGCCCTTTCTTCACTGTCCCCTTTCAAATTCTCTCCATTTTCAAGTGGCGTTTTAAATACTCTCTCTTTCAGGAAGTCTTCCCACTTCCATATGAAGGGAATATCTTGCTCTCCTCTGAACCTGCAATACATTTCTTCTACACTTTCCTAACGGTATTTAAGACATTCTATTGTACATGCATCTTCTTCCCCAAGGAGCTATAAGCTCTTCTTGGTTAGAGAGCAGACTTGACTCACTGCTGTTTGCCTATAGTTCCTTGTCCACAGAAGCATTCAATAAATGTGTTAAATGAATGAATGAGGTAAAAGGAATATCTACATTGTCATTATAAGAACTGTGCTACTGTATACCACCTGATTAAAAGTTTTTTTTTTTCTCATTGATAATTATGGTGGTCTCCAAAGAGTAAATGGATTATGAAAATTACAGAAATAAGAGGATTCCTAATAACTGGGGTGTGTTCCTGACCTTGGGTTTAAAGTTAGTATTCTAGAACTCAGAAGCATTTTTCATAGAAACAAAGTGATAAATGGTCACTGGATTCCTGGGATAGTCCTCAAAAGGTTGATTAACCCACAGAGGTGTTAGAATATTACACCAGCAATAGCAACTCAATGCCATCCTTATTATAAGGAGTCTTGAAAAACAGTCACTATCCTGTGTTTATGAAAATGCTCATTCTTCCATGCAAAATAGAAAACCATGAATTTTGTTTCATTCTTTTACTCAGAAAGCTGTAACCAAAAGCCAGTTTTCTTGTGTATTCAAATGATTAACCTTCATTGCTAGAATGAATGTGATCTGGTTAGAGACAATCTTTAACTGTCAATTATAAACTATAAATTTAGAAAATGGAAGTCCTCTATAAATCCGTCTATATGTTTGAATTTTTAGAAATCAGAACTTATTTTCTTTTTTACTTACAGCTCTAAATTTCAGCTCCTTTATCTTCATTTCACATAATTTAAAATTGACTGTGGCCCCTGATACTCTAGCTTCAGTTCCTTTACCACATCTCCTAACAAATACATAATGTCCTGTTAACAAACTTTTAATTACATTCATTAGGGGAGTCAGTTATTTTAAATTAACTCTTGAGTGAGTAAATAATTCCTTTTTAATGGAAAAATGATTGATTTTCCAATTGTCAGAATGGCAATTTTGGATTTCCACAAATTTATTTAAAGTAGGCAGCTTATAAACAAGAAGTTGCCTATGAAAAAAGACACATTTTCATTCTTCCTTTTTGCTCCCTCCAGCACTGAGCTAGATGTTTTTGGGGTCCCTGGTCCTTAAGAAGTTGACTATTTATTTGGAAAGCAAAAATAACGTATCTGAAATAATTAGACTAATGCAAAGACAAAAAAAAGACAGCCCACAACAAATTCAAATTCTGCTTTTTGGAACTTTCTGTAATTTTTTTAAAAGAATATTTCTGATCAGTGGTTGGTTGAATCCACAGATGTGGAACCCAGGGATATGGAGGGCTGACTGCATTTGATTTCTTGGTTCTTCTTTTCGCTCGCTAACTTCATCCAAACTATTAACAAGTTTTGTTATTCCTACCTCCAGCATGTACTGCAAATCTTTCTACATGTCACTGCCTCATTCTAGTCCAAGTCATCAACATCTATCTGGACTGCAACTAAGGGCTCTTAACAGATCCTTCTGAGACAATTTAGGTGTGCCTGTACTTGGCTCTCTACGCAACAGCCAAACAAATATGTAAAACTACAAACTGTGTTACTGTAGTGCATAATGGTTCCTCACCGCACTTTGAATAAAATAAACACCTTACCATGGCCTGTAGTTACTGTACGATTAAGCCCCGATTTATTTCTAAAACCAACCTGTATCACCTCTCTTTACCACCCCTCTCCCCCATCTCTAAACTTCCGTCCTCTTTCCCAAACATGGCGAACTCATTCTTATCTCAAGGCTTCTTCCTCTTCTGTTCTCTCAGTGTGGAACTCTCTTCTCCCAACTCAATTATGTCTCAGTGCAGCAGACACACAACTGAGGACTTCAGCAAGGCCTTCCCCCTATCACGCTGTTCTATTTACTCCACTCTCTTATGTCCCTAAGACCATCTCATCCTATTTGCGTCCTGGTTCAGTGTCTCCTTTCACTAGAATATAGTCTCCATGAGAGCAGCAGCTGTATTCTAGGAGCTCTATTCCCAGCTTCTGGAGCAGTGCCAGGCCTGTGAGAGGCATTCAATACATACCTTAAATGAATGAGCGGCTATATTTCTCTAGCCTTTTCAAGTATGATCACACTTTTCAAGACCCGAATGATTTGAAGAACTCCTCACATATTATTACCACATTTAGGCTACCACAATAAAGCAAATTTCTCAATAAAGTGAGTCACATGATTTTTTTTGGTTCCCCAATGCATATACGAGCTATGTTTACCCTATATTTAGTCTATTAAGTGTGAAAGTTTTATGTCTAAAGAAGCAATGTATATACCTTAATTAAAACACCCGTGGTGGATTCATGTCAATGTATGGCAAAGCCAATACGGTATTGTAAAGTAAAATAAAGTAAAAAACAAAAAAACTTTATTCCTAAAAAATGCAAACCATCACCTGGGCCTTCAGTGAGTCACAGTGGTGACATCAAAGATCACTGATCACAGGTCATCATAATAAATTGTAATAATAATTTAAGAAGATTGAAGTATTGTGAGAAGTTCCAAAATGTGGCACAGAGACATAAAGTAAGCAAATGCTATTGGGGAAATGGCATGGACAGACTTGCTTGACACAGGGTTGCCACAAACCTTCAATTTGTGAAAACAATATTATGTTTGAAGCACAATAAAGCCAAGTGCAATAAAACAAGGTCTGCCCGTATTTCATTATCACTGCAGGGCAGGGCTGACACACATTTGGCAAGAATATGTTGGATATGTGTGAGACATGGCATTTGTTTAATCTACCAATACTTGGTACACATTCCATTTATTGGTACACAAGGATCCTCAGTCCACAAATATTAGGGGACCCACTGACTGATATGGAGACTATGTAAGAGAGAAGAATGGTAGCCAACCTAGTTCAAGTGTCTCGCTTAAGGTCACAAAGCAGGTGAGCAGCATAGCTGGGACTCAGGCCCTCTGAGTCTGGTTCCAGAGTTGGTATTTTAACCCCTAATCTATGCTGCCTCACTGATGTAAAGAGGAGGTACCTTCTTTACACTAGTAGAAAATCTCTTGTACCATACATGCCAAGTCAGAAAAATAACATATTAGATGTCAGCTACTTCTAACTATGCCCATTTCACTCCCAAACATTTTATAGTTTTTTTCTCATTACTGCCAAATAAAGTTCTGAAATGCTTAGCAGCAAGTGATTTCATGAAGCAATTCCATATCACGTGGAAAATCATAAGGAAAATCTAAATCAAAAACCAAATCTCGTTGTGCTTCTAGTATCACTGTGAAAACAGCATGATTTTCTAGGACATACTGTGAAGTCAGAGGTGATAAGACAGCCTATCTTAAAATGATTTGAAACCAAAAATGGATGTGCCAGTGTACTTTTCACCTTACCAAGAATGTTCTATTTTGACAGGTTAGAAAAGAGGATAGAGATCTCACCCTGATACACAAAGATTTTAAGTGTACAAATCTCAGTGATTTCTGCACAGTATAGGGTCAGGCTCTATATGAAGAAAGTTCAACACCAGGTTATAGAACTAAGGCAGGATTCCAATAAGCCTCAGGTTGTTTTGGCCTTCCTATAAGGCCTGTCATTTATTCTGCCCTCTATTCCCCCTGCTTTAAAGAGATTAATTAGCTATCTTGTGAAATGTGAATGAATCGAGTTGAGTCTACTGAGCATAGCACATGTTTTGCAACATGACCCTTATGTAATAAATCTCTTGGAAAGCAGCTCTTCTTTTCCAAATGGGGCCTGTCTTCACTTTTCTCATGTGAGACTTGGCAAGTGGGACATTTTGAGTCTGACAGGCCACTTCTCTGCTCTCGGGCTGACAACTCTTTTACAGGATGTCAGCTGAAACCTTTGCTGGGGCACGTAGGGGATCAGAACTTTTGGGTCACATCCAGTCAAGAGAATGCTCAGCTCTTCACAGGCCCCACCCCTTCTCAATAGCAGCTCAGCACACAGGCAAGTCAGCCTAGCTCCAATGAGCCAGCACAGAAGCATGGGAGAGGGAAGAATTGGCTGTCAACATGGAGCTGTTTTAGGGAGTTCCCTTCTAACAAGTTCACCAAGGAAGACAAATCTCTGCATTTTTGTGATCTTCTCTTTCACAAAGATTTAGGAGCTTGGGGACAGATGTGAAGGAATTGAGGGCCTTTATCATGGTGCTGGGCTTCCCTGATAGCTCAGTGGGTCAAGAATCCACGTGCAAGGCACCGACACAGGAGACGCAGGTTCCATCTCTGGGCTGGGAAGATCCTCTGGAGGACAGCATAGCAACCCACTCCAGTATTCTTGTCAGGAAAATCCCATGGACAGCGGAGCCTGGCAGCTACAGTCCATGGACTTGCAAAGAGTCAGACATGACTGAAGTGAATGAGTGTACACAGTAGCTTTAGAGTCAGACTCCAGTTCAGATTTTGCTTCTGCTACTTACTAGCAATGTGACTTTGGAGAATTGCATATTATCTGAACCTCAATTTTCTCATCAGAAATAATACCTATCTTTTTTACATTTGGAAAGGGAAGAACAACATAACACACATAAAATGCTTAGCACAATGTCTGTCATGGAGGATGCCTTCAATAAATGTTAGTCCTCTCTTGCCCTCATCCTGGAAAGGGCCAGGTGTCTTTAGGTCCAATTTCAAAAATGCCTCCAATGTCCTATGCACATGCCATTTTGTTCTTATTTTGGCTTTATGCCAGAGATTCTTAAATTAGGATCCATGGACCGCCCCCCCCTCCAAAAATTATATGCAAATATTTGCAACCATGCTCCTTTTTGGGAGAATGGAATCAGAGCTAATCAATTCTCAAAGGCTTCTGTGATTCAAAGAAATTTAAAATATCTGCATATGTTCCTGAAAAGTTGCAGGCAAACTCAATGTCTTTTGTAAATCAAATGTGATTTTTAGTGTACTAGAAGAGCCAGTGAATAAAGGAATGCTACAATGAATCACAAGTACTTGTTTCACAAACTATACACTGAATCCAGGGTTTTGCAGATTTTACAAAAGATTCATATTTTCAATATCAGGTTATTTAAAATAGCTTATATCGTGATATTATATTCAGAGTAGATAGCATCTGTTAACAATCTACAATGTAGCCTGGAGGTCAAGTTCAGGTTTTAATGTAAACTGAAGAAGAACTCCAAAAAGTCCCTTTTCTTAACTGGACAGAACCTTAGGTATCCTCTGCTCCAAAGACCTCATTTTATGTATGAAGAAATTGAGGTTCTGAGAGGTTACACGACTGGCCCAAGGTCATCTCAATAGTTATGCACTGTAAGAAATAACAGCTGTAAAAATAATGACAGTGATTATGACGACGATGACAGGACTGTGATCTATTGAGCACTTGCTTGATCTAAGCCTTTTAGAGACTTTAACCTCATGTACTTTCAGTACAATCCTGGAGGAAGATTTTATTACCTCTACTCAGCAGATGAAGCATTCTGCCCAGGGCTCCACACCAGGAAAGGAACAACACAGGATTCAAACCAACGCACAACTCAGAGCCTTGTTTTAGCTTGAAAGACTATGCTCTTAGGCACTAAACTGCTTCCCAGAATATAACAGAACAGAGAGTCACGTGGTCTTGTATAGCCAATTAAAAGGTTACATAGGAAATACATATCTATGACCTTTAAAGTACATTTATATACTTGAATGGAGTTTTAAGAATACAGGATTAGATAGTCCTTGCCAATGCTACCCCCTCACAGATGTATACAGCAGGAGTATATATGTACTGGAATAAATCCAGGTCATCTCCTGCTTACATCAGCCTCAGACACAACCTCTCTGGCCATGCTTCTCCCAAGTCTGTGGGGCAAGGAGATGAGCCCAGACGGAGCCTACGCTCTCCCACTGCCTCTTCGAGGCCACACGCTGGGCACGTGGGATTCCATATGTCCATGCTCTGGCCTTATGGAGGCCACTCCAAGAGGTGGCCTCTGGATGGCTGCTTTCAGGACATGTAGATTCATTTTCAGGAAATGTAGATGGAGCTTGGCCATGGGAACTGTGGCGTGAACACTCCAGAGCCACTTCGTGCTCCCATGTTCTGGTACAGAGCTTTGACACGTCGGGAATTCTAAAATAATACCTGGTCTTCTCAGGTTCTTATGCATATACATTTGTGAAGGTAGGAGGACAGAATATACTTCATTTAGCAGCACAGTGGCTTGATCTTTAACTTTATGGTAGACATAGGTGGGCCTCAATCTGTATTCTTGTCTGAGGCCTCACGAATGGGAGGCCAGGGCAGGCTTGCCTGATTCCCTCCTTGCCACGGCTGCTCTCTCTCTCAGCTTTCCTGGTCCTTCTTGCCCCTTTGTGTGATTCCATACCTGCTTTCCTTCCTATTTTCCCTTGCCTGTCTTTACTGGTAATCTGGCATGACCTATCTGAACATCGTCTGGTATCCAATTATGGCATGAAAAAAGAGATTCTTCAATGAGGCTCTCATTTATATTTCTTCTGTCAAAGGTAATCATCTGTTTAAAATAGTCAGCCATCATAAAAGTTCCCAGGACAACTCAGTAAATGACAGTGTGTCTGAATTTCTATAATTATATTTGATTTGGGGTTGTCTCAAATTTTACAGCAAGGATTTAGATTTAGTCAATATTTCAAGGTTTTGCCCTCAAACATTGATGTTAACCCAGTAAGTGTTGATCCTTTATAGACAAAGAAAATGAGACAGTGACTAATTCATATTCTTTCCTAATATATCTTCTCAGACTTTACACATGCAACTTATAGTATATCTATACCAGAAAGTAATACTTATCACTATATTTGAGTTAAAGTCTTTTCTCAATCTTCAAGTTTTTACATGGGCTATCAATACCAGAAGTAAAAATTTTAAGCAATAGCACTCAGATAAAAAAATATAATTTTTATTTTTTATTTTTGCAAGGATAAATGTCAAATTGATATGCCAACCTTTGTAAAGGTAGCAGCTACCAGGAAAAATATAAACAAAAACAAACGACCTCTAAAGGATGGGTTCAGTTCTTAAAAAAAAAAAAGAAACTTAAAAGTAAATTATATCAGTTTTCTCAGTACTAATGGATATTACTCTTCATTACTCATTAGCTATATCATATGCCATATAGCTGGGTCTTTTTTAAAAATCCAAAATTTAGGTTTAAAGCCAAATTTAAGAAAGCTAATTTTGAACTTTTTAACAACTGTGTTGTGTGAGTATTTGAAGTTACAAAAATAGAACTCAATACTATGTAAGGAAAAAAAGAAAAACAAATGAGAAAGCTTTCAAGGGCTCCATCAATATTTTAAATAAGCTTGGAGGAAAACCAAGTTGTGTCAGCAGTACCAAGGTCACTCAGAGCTAATGTCTATATGACTTTGGATAAAATATTAAATTTATTTATGCTTCAGTTTTTTCAGACAGAAAAGAAACAGTCAAACTCACCAAATGCCATAGAAAAGAAAGTTTATAATGAAATCTAACATTCACTTGATAAAAAGGATAGCATTGCTATCAGATCCATCTTACCTACTTTTTACTCACATCTGTGTCCTTATAAACCAAAAGGAATGATTTTTAAAATCACTTCTTTACTTTAATGATCTTTAAGATTGATAACAAAGCCTTTCCCCAGGTTAAATGTGCAAATTTCCTGCCAGGCTCCTGTGTCCATGGGATTCTCCCTTCAAGAATACTGGAGTGGGTTGCCATTTTTTTCTCCAGGGGATCTTCCTGACCCAGGGATTGAACCTGCCTCTCCTGCAGTGGCAGGCAGATTCTTTACCACTGTACCACCAGGGAAGCCCCAGATACACAAAATACAAATTAATAAAATGAAGGTCCTTTATAGAAATACTACCCTTGCCTAGGTTAAGGGGTTTGAATCTTACATATAAACTGTATTAGGCAGTAGATGGAACATAGCTACACCATAGCTACACCACAGTCTACTCAGGGAAAAAACACTGCACCTTTTTGTGGATAAAATACAGACCAAAGCTGATACAAATTGGACACGCAGCATTGTCCTTGCTCAGAATGCAGTACAATAAAAATGAACTTCTCTGTTTATCCTTCTCAAAATTGTTAGGAGTTCTCTTAGTGCAAACAACAAAGCAGAAAGTTCATAGAAGCAGAATCTAAACTATTTCTATTTGTCTCTGAGCAAGGTATTTGTCTTTGTGCAGGTTTCATCCTGCACAAGGAGCAGAGTGGACTGAAAAATATCCCTTAGTAAACAATGGTAAAATCTGCTGGATAACCACAAAAGTAAGAACCATTGCAACACTCGCATTAGAGTCAAATTAATTATATAGCTACTTACAGGAAAATACCATTAAAAGCCACAAAACCTATAAACAAAATAGATGGAAGTGATACTAAAAGGAGCTAATACAGAGTTATACTTGCACATAGTGGAAATTTTCTCTTCGAATGGCAGAAATCATTAACACTTATATGCTCAGAAACAAAGAACCACCATCTTCTCTTACGGTGCAGAAGAGCTGGGTAAGAATGGAGGATGGGGCGGAAAGCAGGTTAAGGAGACAGGTTGGTAAGAGAGAGAAACACGTTGTGCCCAGGAGCTCTTTGCTTTCTTGCTCTCTCCCGCTTTCCTTCTTTCTCTTTAGCTCTGCCTTCTGGGACATGACTCTCCTGGCCTCCGCTGGTCTCTCTGTTCGAGTTGCCCTTTCTCTGAGGCTTCCTCTTCCTCTTCTGATTCTGTGGGTGTGGATGCTTGTGTTCTACCACTGGTTTTCTGCTGGTGGCCCTCTACACCCTCTCACTGGGTCATCCTCGCCGCTCAGGGCACTGCCTCTGCCAATAACTGCTACTCAGAGCCCCACCTCTGCCCAAGCCTCAGTTCTTTAGAGCCAGATATCCACTGGCTATTGCCAACTGGATGCCCCTTAACCATGTCTAGAACCAAACTTATTTGGGCTGAGAGATATTACTCTGAAATGGGAGAGGATGAAGTTACTCATCCTAAAGGCATGTGTGCGTGTATGCTCAGTCCAGTCTGACTCTTGACGACCCCATGGACTGCAGCTCACCAGGCTCCTCTGTCCATGGGATTTTCCAGGCAAGAATACTGGAGTGGATTGCCATTTCCTCCTCCAGGGGATCTTCCCGACCCAGGGATGGAACCCGCGTCTCTTAAGTCTTCTGCATTCGCAGGCAGGTTCTTTAACACTAGCGCCACCAGGAAGCCCCCTGAAGGAATATCCTGAGATAATAAAAGACCTGTTTAGAAGAGGAAGAGAGCTAGTGCCAAAGAGTAAGAAAAAAAATTAGTATTTCTTACAAACCTTCTCTGAACAAGAATTATATATTTTAACGATACCTTTAACCATCTGAGTTCAAGTTAAACTTAACGTTATTTGAACTTTAAGTTCAAATGAAGGATGATCCTTTGTTCTGGTGAGTTTGTTTTGCTCCTCATCAAATGTTAAAATCTGATTGATAAACAGAAGTAGAAATGCTGTTCATTTGGAATTTTCCCTGGCCTCCAAGCACTGCTCCTTTTCTATGCAAAGTGGAGAAGTTTTCAAAGGCCCCTTGTCTGGGAGTGAGGCTCCAAGGTGGCAGCTGATTCCACCTCCATCTGCAATGGGGTCAGCCCAGGGGAATAATGCCAAACAAACAAACAAAAAAAAGAGGACAGAATTAACATATTTCTCTACCAGAATTTCTGTATGAAAAATAAGTAGAAATTAGTTATGTCAAAATGCTTTGGTGTCATGAAAATAAAAAAGAAAATTTTAAGGTGAAGTGTTCATGTTTTCAGATTATGTTTTCCATGTAATGCTAATGTAATGCCCACAGGATATTTAAAAATGTTTAAGTGCTACAATATTGTCATTGAAAACATGTAAGAATTTCATCCTGGGTTCATTTTTAAAGTAAAAGTGGAAACAACTGAATTATGATAGGTTAGCAGAAAAGCTTGAACTTGATTCTTCCCCTAGACAACTCCTCTCCTTATATTCTTCAAGTTAAATGATGGCATCTCTATGGTAACACTTGCCTCTTATCTTTCCTTTTCTTCTCACAGCCACACAACCGCCAGCTCCTAGATGTTGAGCCCTCCAATACGAATCCACCAAATTCATCTCTGACTCTAGTTCAGACTCTCACCTCTTCCCATCATTACTAGTCACCTTCATTCCACTTTTATTCTTCTTAGATCCATCTCCAAGGCTGCTGCCAGAACAATATAAATTGAAACACACAACTTTTCTGCTTAAAACCTTTTTACGTTCATGTATTTAACAAACACTTGCTGAGGACCAGGACCTGTGTGTCAGATCAATGCACAATGTTGGGACTGTGGCATGAACAATACCAACCGGTCTCTATGCCCATAGACCTTTGCCTTCACATGTGATTTACACTAATAGGGCTTAAATGGTCCTTCATAGTGAGACTTCTATCATCTGAGCTTCATTTTGTACCATGCCTGTCTCAAACATTACATCAGCAACACACATCTGTTTCTCGTCCTTTGTATCCATCATGCTAAATATTTCTCACCTGTGTGACTGTCTCCTGCTGACCCTTTGCTCTTTCTCCACTTTAATCTGCATATGTCTATCCATTTTTAAGAAAGGAAATCCCTCTTTGAACAAGAAAGGCTGGGTGAAGTGTCCTTCCACTGTGTTCCTATAACACTTCATTCCACATCACCATACCTACCACATCGTGTTGAACATGCCTTTATCTATCTGTCCATCCACAATCGTGGTAGGTACACCTAGCTCTGTACAAATATTTATTTAACAACCACCAAACTCAAATATAATGATTTCAGAGAAAATCAGTGGCAAAGAAATGTTAGTAATACAGAGAGTTATACTTTGGAGAAGAGGGCAGAAGGTGTTTGGATCTCAGTTCCAATCCCATATCCAGGATGGATTAAAAAAACTCTGGCAGTTCAACAAATACAGATTAAATTCCACTGACTGGATCCAGTAATCTCTGCTATACTAGCATGTTTGCCTTCCTGATGGAGGTATTAAGACTTAAGTTTGTGGTAATAAAGATGTGTCCTTTCGCCAGAGAAAAAGAAATTGAGGAAGAACTCTGTTAAAGATGACTTCAAGGATTCTTCCGGAGAAGGCAATGGCAAGCCACTCCAGTACTCTTGCCTAGAAAATCCCATGGATGGAGGAGCCTGGTGGGCTGCGGTCCATGGGGTCGCTGGGAGTCAGACGCGACTGGGCGACTTCACTTTCACTTTTCGCTTTCACACAATGGAGAAGGAAATGGCAACCCACTCCAGTGTTCTTGCCTGGAGAATCCCAGGGACAGGGGAGCCTGTTGGGCTGCTGTCTATGGGGTCACACAGAGTCGGACACGACTGAAGTGATTCAGCAGCAGCAGCAGCAAGGATTCTTCATATGGGATATAAGAAGTCCATATGAAAATATATTGAGGCAGTAGAAACTAATCATTATCTACAAATGCACAACTATGACATGAAGAAGTCTTATACCATTGGGCTACTAAAATAAATTAAGACTTCGAGGCCTTCAGAACATTCCATGAGACAATGAGCAGGCTACTCACTCCCTTTTGGATCAAGGGGATCCTGGTTTTTAAGGTCAAGATTAGTAAGCCAAAGCTCTCTCCTCAGATGAGATTTTAGAATATTTTTTTTTCCATTTAAGCTACTTCTAATTCTAATTTGAGTAGATAATATAAAGTTAATTCTATATAAGACACACAATTTCACAGTGAAACAGAGTTTTTCTAATAATATACCACAAAGTATATATGAATATAGCTCTTTTCCCATCTGTAAGACCTACAACTATGATTGTCTAATTACACAGAGCTGGGGTCTACTTTAAATAGTCTCTCTGCCCATGCTATGTCAGTATATTTCTAGTATAAAATGTGGCAACTAGACCTGTACTCTTTTACAATACTAATCGTGAGGGGTGGGAATCAGGCTAATTTAAGAGTTTATTAAATCCTTATAAGTTGTATAACTTCATATTAGAAAAAAGCCATAATTGATTTTTAACAAATTTTTGGATAATTAGATTTCAGTATTTCAGTATTTGTCATAAATTACTAAAATGAATAGTATTTCTGTCCACAGTAAGGGAAACAATTAACAAAATAATTGCTTTGTGGTTTGAACTAAGTCTGTCTTTGTGCCAAAAACACCCCCAAAACTTGTGCCATGAATAAATATGTCAGTGGGCTTGAATTTCTGTCAACTTTCTCGGGATGATATATTTAACATTCATAATGTTTTGCAACCGACATATGTCTATTGTTATCACATTAAGAAACTAGCAAGTTCAAATTTTTTTCCTGCTTCATTATTTAATTACATATTGACAGGTTGTAATTGCTGGCTAAACACCTTAGATATTAATTGCTTAACTAGTGACAGTACTTTGAATATGGTATAAGTTTATGCATGTATACACATCCATACACACTGATACATTCTTCATTTTATGTTTTTATTTATGTATGTTGCAAATTTAAGGACCATAACTTCCATTCACAAATTTAAGGACCATACATTCACTTAAACATTCTTTAAGCATCTACTATGAACCAGCGGTGTGTTCATCCTGAGTAGGACATGGTCTCTGCTCTCAAGACGCTAGTAGGGAAAATACAATGAGCATATATTACAAGGGCAATGAGTGAGTTACATACATCCTTTCTGGGTACACACCACAGATTAAACCATATCTTAAAACTATGACAATTGAACACAAAAACAAGCTGATGTCATAGGTTTATCTATCTTGCTTTCTCAAATCAAAACCATGGGGAAATGTCTGTGTGTGTACAGTCACCCTGAGGTCATCTATGAGGCAAAGAAAGAAAATAATTTTATGCTCTCATCCGCCTTACTCATCCATGTATTCATAGGTGCCCTGACCAGAACTGAGACCCATTTAGGAACAACTCAAGCATCAGTATTATTAATTCTTAATCAAGATGATTCAGAACTGACTAACCTATGTACCCAAGGCGAACCAGTTCTTTTACATTTCAAAGTCATTTATTCTGTTCCTGAAGCCTGAAAGTCACACTGGCCCTTCACTGTTTGTTCAGCTGATCACAAATCAGAGGTAATGACATTTACATTGCTAATTGACTTTGCTCCAACTATTAACTGTGTTAACTCCTGGTTTGTTACAGTTTCTTCTACTTGAGAAAAGCTTATTTGACCTGCTGCATGAAACTTTAACTAGAACTAATTATCTGAATAAGAACATACCCATACTCACACAACCACA
Organism: Cephalophus harveyi; assembly: GCA_006410635.1. NCBI lineage: Eukaryota > Metazoa > Chordata > Mammalia > Artiodactyla > Bovidae > Cephalophus > Cephalophus harveyi. Next base: position 535,224 of record SJYT01041271.1, read on the forward strand.
AACATGCATACATATTAAATAGAGAAATGTATGAAATTCTCTAATTACCTATTCTGTATTCCTAGTCCATGAGAAATAGAACTAATGGGCAAAACAAATTAAAGTTTGTGTTATTAATTTACCCATATATACACATTAAATTACTTGAAAAATCGGGGCATATTAGAGGAGTATCTTTCAGTCAATATGGTTGACCTAAGTCTATGTGATGATGACCTCAGGCTTGTAGAATCAAGACAAATAGAAAAAAGTATATATTTCAATGGATGAAATCCTGGATAATGTGGAGAATAGCCACAAATAATCTGACTTTCCTGTACAGCAAATTTCAAGCAACTAAATCTTTGCTTCTTGAATGTTTCTCTGATCTCAGTTATTAGACTACTATTACTGGTGTGAAATGCAAAATGAGAATTCCAAACTCAGTTTCCTTTATTAATGAGCACTAAATGACCTGAAACCAAAGTCAGATAACTAAAAACATCCCACTGGTTTGCTTAAAGTATAACTGGTAGAGTTTAAAATATCTGCTAATTGTTAACTGCTTTAATCTGTTGCTTGACCAGTCAAGAATAAGGATCAGTTCAGGTCAGTTGCTCAGTTGTGTCCGACTCTTTGTGACCCCATGGACTGCAGCAGCCAGGCTTCCCTGTCCATCACCAATTCCTGGAGCTTGCTCAAATTCATGTCCATCCAGTCGTCCCCTTACACACAGATATTGAGGTAAAATTCAGATGCTCACATCTCAATAAAATCCTTATTATGAATTTTAATACTTATAAGTTTGTAAAGTGTTTTGAGATTAGTCAATATCCTACATAGTTTGAATAACATTTTATTCTAAAGTCTAGTAAAATGTATAAATCTGGTGTGAGTTAAATTCAGTGCAACAGGATTTAATATGTGCTTAAAAATAATAACCAACAATTTGGAACAATTTTCTATACAGCAGGTGCTATGCTAAGTGATTTCTGGGCATTACAGTCACCCTGAGGTCATCTATGAGGCAAAGAAAGAAAATAATTTTATGCTCTCATCCGCCTTACTCATCCATGTATTCATAGGTGCCCTGACCAGAACTGAGACCCATTTAGGAACAACTCAAGCATCAGTATTATTAATTCTTAATCAAGATGATTCAGAACTGACTAACCTATGTACCCAAGGCGAACCAGTTCTTTTACATTTCAAAGTCATTTATTCTGTTCCTGAAGCCTGAAAGTCACACTGGCCCTTCACTGTTTGTTCAGCTGATCACAAATCAGAGGTAATGACATTTACATTGCTAATTGACTTTGCTCCAACTATTAACTGTGTTAACTCCTGGTTTGTTACAGTTTCTTCTACTTGAGAAAAGCTTATTTGACCTGCTGCATGAAACTTTAACTAGAACTAATTATCTGAATAAGAACATACCCATACTCATACAACCACAAACATGCATACATATTAAATAGAGAAATGTATGAAATTCTCTAATTACCTATTCTGTATTCCTAGTCCATGAGAAATAGAACTAATGGGCAAAACAAATTAAAGTTTGTGTTATTAATTTACCCATATATACACATTAAATTACTTGAAAAATCGGGGCATATTAGAGGAGTATCTTTCAGTCAATATGGTTGACCTAAGTCTATGTGATGATGACCTCAGGCTTGTAGAATCAAGACAAATAGAAAAAAGTATATATTTCAATGGATGAAATCCTGGATAATGTGGAGAATAGCCACAAATAATCTGACTTTCCTGTACAGCAAATTTCAAGCAACTAAATCTTTGCTTCTTGAATGTTTCTCTGATCTCAGTTATTAGACTACTATTACTGGTGTGAAATGCAAAATGAGAATTCCAAACTCAGTTTCCTTTATTAATGAGCACTAAATGACCTGAAACCAAAGTCAGATAACTAAAAACATCCCACTGGTTTGCTTAAAGTATAACTGGTAGAGTTTAAAATATCTGCTAATTGTTAACTGCTTTAATCTGTTGCTTGACCAGTCAAGAATAAGGATCAGTTCAGGTCAGTTGCTCAGTTGTGTCCGACTCTTTGTGACCCCATGGACTGCAGCAGCCAGGCTTCCCTGTCCATCACCAATTCCTGGAGCTTGCTCAAATTCATGTCCATCCAGTCGTCCCCTTACACACAGATATTGAGGTAAAATTCAGATGCTCACATCTCAATAAAATCCTTATTATGAATTTTAATACTTATAAGTTTGTAAAGTGTTTTGAGATTAGTCAATATCCTACATAGTTTGAATAACATTTTATTCTAAAGTCTAGTAAAATGTATAAATCTGGTGTGAGTTAAATTCAGTGCAACAGGATTTAATATGTGCTTAAAAATAATAACCAACAATTTGGAACAATTTTCTATACAGCAGGTGCTATGCTAAGTGATTTCTGGGCATTACATAATTTAATTTTCATTAGAACCCTATGAGATGGACTCTCTTATTTCCATGTCACAGAGAAGATTGAGGTATTTTAGTGAGTTAAGTAACTTGCCAACTTACTGTTATTAAGTGACAAATCTTGGATTGAAACCAAATCTAAGTGATTCTAGAGCCAAATTCAAACTTTTATTTGGCCTACTGTGGACTATAAATGAGAAGGCCTGGAATAAAGTCTCGGTGTCAATTAATTATTAGCTCTGGGACCTTACGAAAATCACTGAACTTCCCCAAACTTCTCTTTTCTAGTATATAAGATAGAGTCAATAAAATGTTCCAAGCATTCTCACAGAGTTACTATGACAATTCAAGAACTAATGTAAGCAAGAAATTTGTGCCTTGTAGAGTGTTTTGTAAATATTTTATTACATTGCAAATCTTAGCATTTTATAACTCCTAAAGCATTTTGTGGTGCCAATCCAATATTAAACTGGTTATCTCATTAGAGACAGAGACTTAAGGAAGCCACTGGAACAATCTTCATTCTGCTATAGGAAATTTTAGGTAGATTACCTAGCATGACACAAGACAAGTATTTGAAAAAACATTCACCCTTTGTATGTGTCATGATAAATGAAAGAGAGATCCATGTAATGGACTGATACTTGTATTCTCCCAAAATTCATATGTTGAAGCCTTAATTCTCAGTGTGACTATGGTTGGAGACATGGCCTATGGAGAGGTGATAGTTAAATGAGGGCATAAAGGTGGGGCCATAATCTGATAGGGCTGATGCCCTTATGTGTGCTGTGCTAAGTTGCTTCCGTTGTGTCCAACTCTTTGTGACCCCACGGACTGTAGCCTACCAGGCTCCTCTGTCCATGGGGATTCTCCAGGCAAGAATATTGGAGTGGGTTGCCATGCCCTCCTCCAGGGGATCCTCCCAAGCAGGGATTGAACCCAAGTGTCTCTATGTCTCCTGCACTGGCAGGCAGGTTCTTTCCCACTAGTGTCATCTAGGAAGCCCAGATCCCCTTCCAACAAAAGATAAACACCAGAGCACTATCTATCTGCCTTGTAAGGACACACAGAGAAGGCAACTACTCACAAGCCAGGAAGAGAGTTCTCACCAGAAAAGGAATCTGTGGGAACCTTGACCTTGGACTTTCTAGTCTGCAGAACTGTGGGAAACAAATGGCTGTTGTTTAAGTGGCTATAGCATTTTCTCATAGCAACCCAAGCTCATTAACACCATCAGTATCATGTTCATCCTTCATACTGCTGATGTCAACTCAAGGGCAGGGCCAACCAAGCCGTGTCCAGCTACCAACTGGAGAGCAGTGTGGTCTGAAAGATCACATGAGGGTCTGACAACATACACTTGGAACCCATGAATGTAAGAATGTCCTAGGTAAGCTTAGCATGAATGGGGCTCTATATAAACTGCTTTGCCTGGAACAAAACTGTCCAAGTTCAGCATGTTAAAGTAAATATCCTCAGGAAACCAATCAAACTAAATCAATAGAAAAATGGAAAAAAATTTCCTAAAGATGCAGCCCCACATCTTTAAGTATAAATTATTCTTAAAAGTTTAAAAGTGAACCCATGCTAAAAGTAGAAAGTAGAATTCCAATGAACAAAATTACAACTGAACAAGTAAAAGAATTTCTATATAAAAATAAATAACATAATTCTACTTTGTATCTTTCTTTTTCCACCAGGACACTTTCCTAAATTAATCTATCAGTTTCCTAAGCTAGAAGAAAAGCTAGCTGAGGCCATTACATATAAAACAAGTACGCTTTGAAATAATTCTGCAGCTTATTTTCCTTAGGATGAATATAACAAGTTTTCAAATGCAAACATAGCTTCCCAGAAAGGTCCATCCTAAATTCTGACTAACGGCAAAAGTCATAGTTGATAAAATGTTGCCACCTACCTTATCCTTGTACTCTCATCCTCTTTCAGATGAGTTAAATAGAATGTCATTTGGAGAGCATTCATTCCATGTAAGGCACTACTCCAAGTGCTTATGGCAGGCTCTGCTAATTTTCTTGTCAGTCTCCACAACATAAAAATACTAGTTTGGCCAAATTGCTTCCCAGCTAAAGAAAACATTTCCCAGCTTTCATTGCAGTTAGCTGGGGCCACATGACTAGGTTCTGCCCAATGAGATGTAAGTGGAAGTGATAACTTCCGGGTCACACCCTTGGCAGGAACGATGTGTTTCCTTCAGAGTTTCTCCTTCCTGTGACCTGGAATGTGGAAGTGAGGGTGAGTTGAACATGTGGGGAGAAAAAAAAATGGAATGCAGATCAGAGGTGGCTAAGCAACAAGATGGAGTAGCCTGAGTTTCCGAAAAGCTGTTATTCCATTCATGGGTTATTAGGTAAGAAGAAACAAGCCTCTAGTTTGCGAGAGTCACTGTATTCTTGAGCATTTGTTATAGTAATCTTATATTTTCATTAGTAAGGGATTTTACATATACTTTGTGAGGTACACTACCTCACTTTTACTAGAGATTGAGGGTTAGAGAGATTTAAAAACTTTCTTATAATCACATATCTAGTAAGTGGTGAGGCTAGGATTTTAATCAAGTGCCTTACCCATTGGATATTTTTTCACAGTAATAAGATAAAATGACTAATCTATAGAAAATTAGTACTGTGCCACTTTCTAATACCTGATCTATTAATCTCATAGGATTATAAAAAGGCTTCAGTTTCCTTGAATTAGAGTCCGTGGCACAAACCTCTATTTTTCTGATAAAGAACCTGACAGTTACTAACTCCTCCAGGATCTTTCTCTCTTGTTTTCCTAATGGAACAAACTCTTCCTGGACTGTGCAGTGGAGGGCTAATCAGAATGCCCTAATAATTTACAAAATAATACATTGGGAAATCACAATGACTCAGAAACAGATGAGAGGGATTTTTGATGTGCATTTTCTTCCCTAGTGTTATCCTTAGGTTAACATATAAATTTGTTCTCAGAAGGTAATATGCATGTATTCATTCAACATTTAACAAGCCTACTCTATGTCAGGTATTTTAGATATTGGGGAGACATCAGAAAACAAACTAGACAAAGTCTATGCAAGCCTGGAAAATATACTCAATCAAATATAATGGGAACAATGTCCTGTACAAGTGAATATAACAGCCTTTCAATATGTGTCAGAAATTTGTATTTTTAAAATAAACTACATTTTGGAATAAATTTGACTTTATAGAAAAATTATGAAGTTAATACAGAGAGTTCCTGTATATTCCTCACCCAGTTTTGTCTAATATGAACACCTTGTATTAGCATGGTACATTTGTCAAAACTGAGAAATAAATATTGGTACATTTCTATTAACAGAAGTCCAGACTTCATTTATATTGCACTAATATTCTTTCTGCATCCAGAATACAATCCCAAAATACCATATTACATTTACTTATCAAGCTTCCTTAGTCTCCTCTAGTCCCTGACAGTTTTCTCAGTTGTTCTTTTTTTAATCTTGAACTTGAAAAGTTTGAGAAGTACTGGTATTTTGTACCTTTCCCTCAATTTGGGTTTATTTACATGTTTTTTTCATGGTTGATCTGGAGTTATGAGTTTCTTGAAAGAATACCACAGAGGTAAAATGTCCTTTTCATCACTTCATATCAAGGAATAGATGATAGTGATGACTTATTACTGGTGATGTTAACCCTGATCTCCAAGGATGCCTACTTCTGTTTACTGCTGCTATGTCGCGTCAGTCATGTCCTACTCTGTGCGACCCCATAAACGGCAGCCCCCCACGCTCCCCCATCCCTGGGATTCTTCAGGCAAGAACACTGGAGTGGGCTGCCATTTCCTTCTCCAATGCATGAAAGTGAAAAGTGAAAGTGAAGTCACTCAGTCATGTCCGACTCTTAGCAACCCCACGGACTGCAGCCCACCAGGCACCTCTGTCCATGGGATTTTCCAGGCAAGAGTACTGGAGTGGGGTGCCATTGCCTTCTTCTTCTTCTTCTGTTTACTAGAGAAGGTATTTAGAAATTCAGATCTGGACACTAGGTGTGCTCAGTGCTACTGAGGTATCACTGTTTCTACCCTTTTCTTAGTGAACAATATGACTGTAAAAAATTAAATAAGTTTTGAATGTCAGAACTAATGATCTCCATTTCTATATGCCTGCATCAAAAAAAAGTAAACTCATTTGGGAATACATACATATGTATGTACACACACTAATTTGGAGGTGGTAAAATAATGTTAGAGAATGATAAATGAATTCTTTAAATGCTACACTTCTGTCCTTTAAATTGGAATTTACACAAGAACACACTTACTGTTAGCAGAAATGTATTTTGGAAGGCTCCTTAAAAGAAAGAGGGCATGGCTTTCTTCAACCTACCCTTTAGACTGCTGCTGGAGAACAGAAGTGGTAAGTGGAGCTCTAGTAGACATTCTAAGTACCAGGGCCATATTTAGGACTGGCAAAATGTTGAGCTAAAAAGAGCCTGGTTTCCTTAATGAAATTTTGGAGGCATAATACAAATGTTGGATTTTAGACCTCCAGACTTCTTTTGTGTGGGAGGAAAAATAAACTACCTTCATAAGCCATTACTATCAGAGTCAAGTGCAATTCCTAACTAATATAGGCAGAAGGAAATGTTTTCCATAACAAGGACTTTAGTCCATGTAATTATCAAAACAACACTATGCTTATAACTGAGAATATGACACTATTATGCTTGCTTAGGTATATAAAACTCAGTATTGAAACTAAGCCAGAATTTAAACCAAACCCTATTTTCCCATCACAACATGCTAAAACACCTTGCTTACAGTAGGTACCTAGAACTATGTCAGTTACTAGTGAAGTGAAGTGAAGTGAAGTCGCTCAGTCGTGTCCGACTCTTTGCGACCCCGTGGACTGTAGCCCACCAGGCTCCTCCCTCCATGGGATTCTCCAGGCAAGAGTACTGGAGTGGGTTGCCATTTCCTTCTCCAGGTGATCTTCCCGACCCAGGGATCAAACTCAGGTCTCCAGCATTCCAGGCAGATGCTTTAACCTCTGAGCCACCAGGGAAGCCTTGGGTACAAACATATACATTTTTATATCTCACTCAACAAGTAATATAGCACAATATTTAAATAAGTAAAATCAAATATATTTAAATATGCAACAAGACAGAAACATGAATCCATAGTTTGAGCCCTCCTACTGCACTCCATGATCAGATTTCAAACAGTAGAAGTGGCATCAAGGCTATTTTAGAAGTATAACCTCAGAACATATTGCCCTCTGTCCACATATGTAGTTTTTCTCTCTGGGTCTGAATGTGACACCATTCAAACCATCCATCAGTCTATCCCACCTGCTTATGCACTTAGGTTTACTGAGCATTTACCATTTGCCAAGCAGCTTTTACTCCCTGCATATAGCTGCTAGCTATTGTATGTACAATGTCGAATAAGACACAGTTCCTCTTCTCCAAACCTTATAGTTCAGTGAGAGAAATAGAAAAAGAAATAGTATGCAGTTACAATACAATGAGTTTTCTCATCCTCAGCACTAGTGACATTTAGTACGGAATGATTCTTTGTTGTAGGGGCTTTACATTGTAGGCTATTTCGCAGCATCCTGGCTTCTGCTCACCAGGTGCTGGGAGCACTCCACGCTTTATTACAACTAAGTATCTCTAGACATTGTCACATGTCCCCTATGATCAAAAATTACCCTCCTGCCTCCCACTCCTACCCTTCTCTCTCCAACCCTAACTAAGAACTGCTCTAATAGAGTATAATCCACCATAAAACTACAAAAGATGGGTATTTAATAATGGAGGCCTGAGGTCAAAAATTTTTCTGGAGGAAGTCAGTCTTGCACAGAGGTTTGAATGTTCAGTAAAACTCAGACAGGTAAAGCAAATGGTTGTATGTATATATTTATTGTTAGGTGTAACAAGAAGGCCTTCTAAGCATGTGCAAAGACTCAGAATTTATAGAGTACAATATATCTGCGAGAAAAAATTAGGTTTAACCTACTTAGCGTGGCAAGCAGGTTAAACACCAGCAGATGAATGCAGAGATGTAGTCATGACAAGATGAGAGATTGTAATCAGAAAAAGCAAACATTCGAGGAAGAAGCAGTTCACTTTGGGATGTGTTAAATTTGAGTTGCCGGAGGGACCAACAGGTGAAGATGTTTAGTAGAAAGTTAGATTTTTGTTTTTGGAACATAAGGACGTGACTCAGGCCCTTGAAGAGAAGTTGTATGTGTGGATGAATGGCCCGGGGAGAGTAGAGTTCCAGGAAGGAGGAGCCCATGAGTCGGCAGTGGCAAAGTGGACAGAGCTGAGTGACAGCAAGGGTGATCATGATGTCACAGAGGGAAAATGAGAGAATTTCATATCACGACGTAAAGATCAAGTAGGCTGAGGAGGGAGACACGCGACTGGAGCTGGCAGTGGAGAAGACACGGTAGCCTTTGTGAGAACCAAGTTATTGGTATGTCCTTACAGTGGGCTGGAGTGAATGGGGTGGGGTCAAGGGGAGATACCCTCAAGAAATTTGCTAAGTGACAAACACAGCCAGAGTGAAAAAACGAAAGCAAATGGAAGGTGGGTGGGGATGGGTAGGAGGAATTTTTAGCATGAATTCTGACCTCAGGTTAGCTGTGGCTGCTGCTTTTACAGGCTCTGCTCTTGTTTCTGGCTTTCTGAGTCTCCTGGGTATTCATATTAAGCTATCTCATAGAATTTCTGAATGTGACACTTCACTGGACTGTTTTTGCCTCTTCACAATATGCCGCATGATTCAGGGTGACTTAACAGTGCCCATTTCCTTGTCTATGGTATGTCTTCTGAATAAAGAATCAATTTTTTATACCCTACTTATTCAGCGCCAATATTATTAAGTTCCCTTCAAAAACACAACGATTCTAATAGTTTAAAAGCAAGACAATAAGCCATTTTATCAAGCCCTAAAATATATTTACATTAAGTATGTTTATGAAAATCTTCTCTTGAATCAAGAGGTTTTGACCTAGCAGTCTTGAATAACTGAATCATAGGAGGCAAAAGCTAACAGGGATTATAGAGACCTTCCTCTTCTTTCTTCATCCTTCATCCATTCAGTGATTTGAGACAAATCCCTTTCCTCGTGTCTTACAGTTTTCCCTTCCACTCCATAGCCACTGCTCTCACTTTCATCACCCCTTCCCTATGCCTCTGTAAGAACCTTCTAGGTGGATTTCTTGCATCTAATCTTTGTCATATTTGAGTAGAGTGGTCTTCCTAGAACACATTTATGAACAGCTGACAAACTCTACTTGAAACTGTCATGGCTTCCCATAAAAATCTAAACTTCTGTGTCAAGTAAAGCCTTTTCCACTGGTTCTAGCATTCCCTTGCGTGTTTTATCTCATGCTTGCATTCTACCCACACAGGCTCTCTGTAGGTTTTGAGGCTTTATGCTGACTTAGTCCTATAGTCCTGTGCTCTTAGACCTTCTTATCTTGTTCATCTGGTGAATAACATCCAAATTCAGTTCAAATTTATATTCTGTATTATTCAGTTCAAATAATATTCAAATTCAAGTTCAGTTCAGTTCTTCTCTATAGAGTCTTTGTCAATCTCCTTTCTTTCCCCTAAACCCAGACAGAACTAACTATTCGTATTTTGGTAACCCACCCCAAAACTTGTACCTTACATAAATATATGTTATTACTATCAAAACCACTTTACTGCAAGATACAGAAAAAGTATTTGGTAAAATTCAACATCCATTCATGATAAAAATTCCTACCAAAGTAGGCATAGTGGGAACATATTTCAACTTTATGACAAACCTGTAGCCTACATAATACTCAATGATGAAAAGCGGTAAGCCTTCCCACTAAAATCTGGAATAAGACAAGGATATTCACTCTCACCACGTCTATTAATATAGTATTGGAAGTCCTAGCCACAGCAGTCAAACAAGAAACAGAATTAGAAGGTATTCAAATTGGAAGGGAAGAGGTGGAACTTCTACCATATAGAGATGACATGATACTACATACAGAAAACCCTAAAGACTTCAACAAAAACTGCTAAAACTGATAAACTAATTCAGCAAGTTAGCAGGACACAAGATTAACATGCAGAAATCTGTTGCATTTCTTTACTTTAAAAGTGAAATATAAAAAAGGAAAGTAAAAAAAAAATCCCTTAAAAATTACATAAAAATACTTAGGAATAAATCTGACCAAGGAGGTGAAAGACTTCTATGCTGAGAACTATGAAACACTAATAAAGGAAATTGAAAATGATTCAAAGATATGAAAAGATATCCCATGCTCTTGGATCGGAAGAATCAACGTTATTAAAATGGCCATACTATGCAAAGCACTTCCAGATGTACAAGCTGGATTTAGAAAAGGCAGAGGAGCCAGAGATCAAATGGCCAACATCCTCCGGATTGTAGAAAAAGCAATAGAATTCCAGAAAAACATATTGTTAGGTGTAACAAGAAGGCCTTCTAAGCATGTGCAAAGACTCAGAATTTATAGAGTACAATATATCTGCGAGAAAAAATTAGGTTTAACCTACTTAGCGTGGCAAGCAGGTTAAACACCAGCAGATGAATGCAGAGATGTAGTCATGACAAGATGAGAGATTGTAATCAGAAAAAGCAAACATTCGAGGAAGAAGCAGTTCACTTTGGGATGTGTTAAATTTGAGTTGCCGGAGGGACCAACAGGTGAAGATGTTTAGTAGAAAGTTAGATTTTTGTTTTTGGAACATAAGGACGTGACTCAGGCCCTTGAAGAGAAGTTGTATGTGTGGATGAATGGCCCGGGGAGAGTAGAGTTCCAGGAAGGAGGAGCCCATGAGTCGGCAGTGGCAAAGTGGACAGAGCTGAGTGACAGCAAGGGTGATCATGATGTCACAGAGGGAAAATGAGAGAATTTCATATCACGACGTAAAGATCAAGTAGGCTGAGGAGGGAGACACGCGACTGGAGCTGGCAGTGGAGAAGACACGGTAGCCTTTGTGAGAACCAAGTTATTGGTATGTCCTTACAGTGGGCTGGAGTGAATGGGGTGGGGTCAAGGGGAGATACCCTCAAGAAATTTGCTAAGTGACAAACACAGCCAGAGTGAAAAAACGAAAGCAAATGGAAGGTGGGTGGGGATGGGTAGGAGGAATTTTTAGCATGAATTCTGACCTCAGGTTAGCTGTGGCTGCTGCTTTTACAGGCTCTGCTCTTGTTTCTGGCTTTCTGAGTCTCCTGGGTATTCATATTAAGCTATCTCATAGAATTTCTGAATGTGACACTTCACTGGACTGTTTTTGCCTCTTCACAATATGCCGCATGATTCAGGGTGACTTAACAGTGCCCATTTCCTTGTCTATGGTATGTCTTCTGAATAAAGAATCAATTTTTTATACCCTACTTATTCAGCGCCAATATTATTAAGTTCCCTTCAAAAACACAACGATTCTAATAGTTTAAAAGCAAGACAATAAGCCATTTTATCAAGCCCTAAAATATATTTACATTAAGTATGTTTATGAAAATCTTCTCTTGAATCAAGAGGTTTTGACCTAGCAGTCTTGAATAACTGAATCATAGGAGGCAAAAGCTAACAGGGATTATAGAGACCTTCCTCTTCTTTCTTCATCCTTCATCCATTCAGTGATTTGAGACAAATCCCTTTCCTCGTGTCTTACAGTTTTCCCTTCCACTCCATAGCCACTGCTCTCACTTTCATCACCCCTTCCCTATGCCTCTGTAAGAACCTTCTAGGTGGATTTCTTGCATCTAATCTTTGTCATATTTGAGTAGAGTGGTCTTCCTAGAACACATTTATGAACAGCTGACAAACTCTACTTGAAACTGTCATGGCTTCCCATAAAAATCTAAACTTCTGTGTCAAGTAAAGCCTTTTCCACTGGTTCTAGCATTCCCTTGCGTGTTTTATCTCATGCTTGCATTCTACCCACACAGGCTCTCTGTAGGTTTTGAGGCTTTATGCTGACTTAGTCCTATAGTCCTGTGCTCTTAGACCTTCTTATCTTGTTCATCTGGTGAATAACATCCAAATTCAGTTCAAATTTATATTCTGTATTATTCAGTTCAAATAATATTCAAATTCAAGTTCAGTTCAGTTCTTCTCTATAGAGTCTTTGTCAATCTCCTTTCTTTCCCCTAAACCCAGACAGAACTAACTATTCGTATTTTGGTAACCCACCCCAAAACTTGTACCTTACATAAATATATGTTATTACTATCAAAACCACTTTACTGCAAGATACAGAAAAAGTATTTGGTAAAATTCAACATCCATTCATGATAAAAATTCCTACCAAAGTAGGCATAGTGGGAACATATTTCAACTTTATGACAAACCTGTAGCCTACATAATACTCAATGATGAAAAGCGGTAAGCCTTCCCACTAAAATCTGGAATAAGACAAGGATATTCACTCTCACCACGTCTATTAATATAGTATTGGAAGTCCTAGCCACAGCAGTCAAACAAGAAACAGAATTAGAAGGTATTCAAATTGGAAGGGAAGAGGTGGAACTTCTACCATATAGAGATGACATGATACTACATACAGAAAACCCTAAAGACTTCAACAAAAACTGCTAAAACTGATAAACTAATTCAGCAAGTTAGCAGGACACAAGATTAACATGCAGAAATCTGTTGCATTTCTTTACTTTAAAAGTGAAATATAAAAAAGGAAAGTAAAAAAAAAATCCCTTAAAAATTACATAAAAATACTTAGGAATAAATCTGACCAAGGAGGTGAAAGACTTCTATGCTGAGAACTATGAAACACTAATAAAGGAAATTGAAAATGATTCAAAGATATGAAAAGATATCCCATGCTCTTGGATCGGAAGAATCAACGTTATTAAAATGGCCATACTATGCAAAGCACTTCCAGATGTACAAGCTGGATTTAGAAAAGGCAGAGGAGCCAGAGATCAAATGGCCAACATCCTCCGGATTGTAGAAAAAGCAATAGAATTCCAGAAAAACATTTACTTCTTCCTTGACTATGCTAAAGCCTTTGACCATGTGGATCACAACAAACTGGAAAATTCTTAAAGAGATAGGATTCCAGACCACCTTACCTGCCTCCTGAGAAATCTGTATTCAGGTCAAGAAGCAATAGTTAGTACAGGACATGGAACAACAGACTGGTTCCAAATCGGGAAAGAGGTACGTGAAGGCTGTATATTGTCACTCTGCTTATTTAACCTATATGCAGAGCACATCATGAAAAATGCCAGGCTGGATGAAGCACAAGTTGGAATAAAGACTGCCAGGAGAAATATTAATAACTTTAGCTATGCAGATGATGCCACTCTTATGGTAGAAAGCAAAGAGGAATTAAGGAGCCTCTTGATGAAGGTAAAAGAGGAGAGTGAAAAAGTTAGCTTAAAACTCAACATTCAAAAAGTGAAGATCATGGCATCTGGTCCCATCACTTCATGGCAAATAAATGGGGAAGCAACGGAAAGAGCAATAGACTTCCTTTGGCTCCAAATCACTGTGGACAGTAACTGCAGCCATGAAATTAAAAGACACTTACTCCTTGGAAGAAAAGCAGTGTCAAACCTTGACAGCATATTAAAAAGCAGAGAGATTACTTTGCCAACAAAGGTCCGTCTAGTCAAGGTTTTTCCAGTGGTCATGTATGGATGTGAGAGTTGGACTGTGAAGAAAGCTGAGCGCTGAAGAATTGATGCTTTTGAACTGTGGTGTTGGAAAAGACTCTTGAGAGTCCCTTGGACTGCAAGGAGATCCAACCAGTCCATCCTAGAGGAGATCAGTCCTAGGTGTTCATTGGAAGGACTGATGCTGAGGCTGAAACTCCAGTACTTTGGCCACCTCATGCAAAGAGTTGACTCACTGGAAAAGACTCGGATGCTGGGAGGGATTGAGGGCAGGAGGAGAAGGGGACGACAGAGGATGAGATGGTTGGGTGGCATCACCGACTCAACGCGCATGAGTTTGGGTGAACTCCGGGAGTTGGTGATGGACAGGGAGGCCTGGTGTGCTGCGATTCATGGGGTCGCAAATGAGTCGGACATGACTGAGCGACTGACCTGAACTGAACTGAACTGAAACTAGAGCTCTCAGCATTATACCGGGACACCACCTCCTCTGTTTAAAAAGTAGGTACCCAGGGCCCAACTTTATAGGTTGCTACCTTGATTGAACAAAGTTTTAATACTAAATATTTGAGTAAATATTTGATTAGAAAATGGTACTCCTTTCTGATTGAGAGAGGAAAGTGAGACAATTTTAAAGTGATGTAGTTTTTCTCATTTTCTTTCCTATTCTCTGCCCGTTCTACCTGGTTGATCAGTTAACATCATTTACATATTTTTAAAGTGTTCAGAATCCCTAAGTACATACCAGCTGAAGAAAAATTAAGGATTACCCCCATTCCTCTTGTTGACAGAAGAAAAATCTGTCTTAGATTAAGAATTTTCTGTTAGTACTTCATACTAAAATAATCAAGAGTAGTTTGAAATTTTTTTGTTTGTATTCACTATTTAAAGGTATGCATCAAAAGGAGAGAGTAATAAATTCTAAACTTTCTTGGAATTATATGATTACATTGCCTTATCTGAGGAAACTAAGTTTGTATTAGACGACAACTTTTTTCTAAATGGCCATGAAAATAACTAGCTTGTCCTTTTCATTCATGATCACAAACAAAACAGAACATTTAACTGGTGAATATGTTTTATTTGGAATGCTTTAATAGTTCTTAGTATGTAACATTAATATGTAAAGGCCCTAAAGAGTCCATTAAAACTCTGCACAACAAGCTGCATTTTAATAATGCAAAGATGATGTGAGATGAAAGCCAATTTCTGCCATTTAGGTAACATAAGCAAAAAACAATTTCCTGAAAGAGCTGAGGCTTATAAGTAAGACACTTAAAATGAACATGTTCTACAGATGGCAGAACTTAACACTGGCCCCAAAAGCACAGGAAAAAGAGAAGATTAAAAAAGATTCCTTCCAAACCCAGTTTTTCTTTCAAGTCTTCTGCTCAAAAGAGGATCAAGGGTACTAATGAATATTCAACTTCTAGTTTCTTCTAATAATAAATTCCATTTCTAAATCTATTAATATGAAGTAAAACAAACTTGCCCTATATTTAGTTTCTCTCAAAAGATAAAGTGGTCTTTCATATCCCTTTGGGAGCTGATGGGGCTTGGACACAATAAGACCTGACTTTCTGGTGGTGGCGGTTTAGTCGCTAAGTTATGTCCAACTCTTGCTACCCCATGGACAGTAGCCTGCCAGGCTCCTCTGTCCATGGGATTCTCCAGGCAAGAATACTGGAGTAGGTTGCCATTTGCTTCTCTAGGGGATCTTCCCGACCCAAGAATCGAACCTGGGTCTCCTGCATTGCAGGCAGATTCTTCACCAACTGAGCTATGAGGGAAGCCCTGACTTTCTGGGGTGAGGCCAAAAGCTGGGTGCCATTTTCTCAATGCCCATCTCCAACCACCATTGGCAAGGTGAGCACTTTGCAGGCCCTTTTCTTTGGATCCACAATGCTTCTGATTTAAATCAGAAATCTTGTTCTGTTTGAGCAAATTTTCATTTCAAAGAGGCAGAATGAATAAGGAAGATGGTTTTTCTCATCTCTGTATTGAACATCCCACAAGTCGAGACCCAGTCCTGCCAAGGTAAGAAGTGGGATCTGAGTTCTGTCAGACTTACCCACCATGATTGCTAAAATCATCTTCCAATTTAGTCTCTCTCTCTCGGGAAGGAGTCTGAGGGCATGAAGACCACTCATTCATCACCTGCCACACCACAGTGATTCTTTGAGCAGACATCCTGGGCTGGCATAATTTGCTTGACAGCTCTGAGTTCAGCATGCCTAGTGACTGAAGCCTCTTTTCTTTTCCATATAAATGTTATAGTGCACTGTCTTTTCTGTACACGGATGATGTTCCTGACCCACCATCAATGGTGGTGAATCTGAACGGCAAAATGTGATGATACAGTAGGGCTGAGCTTGAGGGGTAGACAAGTAGGAAAATGTCACAAAATGACAGAAACTCTTGAAAAACCCTACCTAGCATCTCAGAGAAAGCTCTGCATTAGTCTGCACTTCAGGATTTTAGAACTCCCCACTTTCAGCCACTCTGCTATATTTTTCGTATTTTGGTCTTAGCTTTCAGGCAAACTTCTATTATCTAAAATGATTTCATATGTTGACTGTTACACCCTATATTTAAGGGACAAAGTAGCATTAAATAATAATCATACTCAAACACTTTGGGGAAAATTAAGGAAGACGTGTCAGCTTTAATTTTGAATTTTCTTGTTACTTGTGAGTTTGCTCTTCAGTCTTAATGCCAGGAGGAAATAAAAAAACAATCATTACTCTCGAGTTGCTCAATGGCTTATATGATGTGAACAGGGGGCTTGACTCTGCTCTAACTGTTTTAATTTCTACTTGTATTAGCAGACAGCCCAGCACGGAATGACCCAGCTTCCAGTTCATTCTCCCATCAAATCCAAACAAGTCAGAACTGCCCGAATACACACATTCCACGGGGAAAAGAGACCAGCAAAGAAGAGAAGATTAAGGAAAGAGAGAGCATATGTACATTTCTAATGTGGGCTAAATGGGAAGCTGTATTGCCACTTCTTTAATCCATAGCAATTTCCTGCACTCCAGAAAAGGGGAGAGAAATAGCAGTTTTCTTCCACCCCAATTAAAGTCCAGATTACATGTCTATTTCCTATTTGTTTATTTCCACTGAAACTGAATCTTGATACATGAAGAATGTTTTCTATAGGGTCCAAGAATTTAGAAATAATTGACCAAGTCTTACTCTACCTTAGCAGCTCCATGAACAAAAAGGAAAATGTCACTGAGACACCATCAGTTTAATCACTGGAATGCAAACAAGTTTAGAATTGTGAGACTGTCCTGTATCAGTGATAGGAATTGATTCCTATGGAAACCTATGTAACAGGCCAATTTGGAAAAACAAAAACAAAAACAAAAAACAGATGTTACTGTGATATAAATATTTATTGCTAGTGTTGATCTGCTGATTTTTCTTTTGGGGGGGCAGATAAAATATAGTCAGATATCTAATTCAAGATTCATTAAACTTTCACCATAAAGACAAAAATTCTAAAAAGGGGAAATGTAGACTAGTATAGCAGAAAGCACATGTTTAAAAAGGGCTGGGTTAACTTCCTTGCTGTAGAATCTGTGTGTGACCCTAGAGAAGTCACCTAAACTTCCCCTAAACAGGGAAACGAATATCTACATCAGTAGATGATGCCATATTCCAGGGCTGTCAGAACTGAGTGAGAGAGGGAACAGACTCTGAGGACAGACAGCTGGGGTTTGAACACAAGCTTCACTGCCTCAGTAGAGTCTGGCAAATGAATGAATCTCTGTTTCAGGTCTCTCATTTGTAAGATGGGGATCATGTTAGGATTTATTAATATTTCATGGTAGGATATGAGACAATGTATCCATGGGTGTTTAGTGCAAAGCCTGGCATCTGAGACTTTTACCTGAATCCATTTACTTGTTTTATCTGTGACTGTTGTTACTGTTGTTGCTATTATTATTGCAATTATTTTTCCATCCAGAATGTCATAGTGCTCAATAAATAGTAGCTTTTATTTCTCCTTTTAAAATCCTCTTTCTGTCCCCTTTGAAGAATTTTACACGGTTACCACTACATAAATATCATTTGATGGTTTCAGTTTTCACTTTAGATACATGCTTTACCTGACACACTTATGATGACTGATGGTAACCACAAACCTAGAAAGTAAAGGTTTACTGAGACTTTGGAGAGTTTCTAATTATCCAGCTACTTATTGCAAAGATAAAACATCTCAGTCCCAAAGTGGCTCATTCCTCACAAGAAACAATATATGAAATACACTTTATATATTTAATATTTCAATTTAAATTATACCTATATATACAGACACATATATATCTATATATATTCAAGCTCTTAGAAACTTTTTGTAATCATATGAATTTTTTATGTTAGTATTTTTTATTCTTTTCACTGTATATTTCCTATTTGTTCCATATAATTAAAAATGCTCACTCAGTCCTTTCTGTATTATCTGTATACTATAGCTCCAAAATGAAATTTCTTCAGCTTCCCTGTGGTTCTTGGATTAAGGAAAAATGAGAACATTTTTATTAGAAGATGTTTTACTTTGAGTAGAACATACTTTTGTTGACTAGGAAAATACAGACGGCAATTAAAGTGCTTAGAGGGACATGACTCTCGAGCAAGCAGACAGAACCCGGTGGGATACAGGGGATTGGGCTGGCTAATGCTTTTCCTACAAACCTTCTTAAAAGACTTTGTATAATGATCATCCCTAGAAAGTTGCTCCCCTAGTGAACCTTTAACTTAATCCCTTCTAGGCTGGGTTAATTTCTTAGAAGCACCTCAAGACTGTTCTACCCAATGGTGACCTCAGCACCTGCTGTGGCTTCAGAGTAGAGAATAAAAGCAACTGGCCCTTCTCCTTCTGCTGTGACTTGTCCGTTGTTCTGCATACTTTACACTAGGAACGTGTTCTCCTTGGGTTTCACATAGATTTTCTCTCTTGTCTTCGTAAATTGGACATGATGGAATGCGTAGATTGTCCTTAATAGGTAAACTGAGGCACAGACAGAGCCTTTCAGTGATTTATCAAGCATCAGAGGTGTTAGGCTGAAGCTGAGGGTCTCCCTCCAAGTCTATTCCGAAAGGCCACTTGGACCCCAAGGTCCCGTCCGCTCCAGCGACCCTAAGTGTCATACAGCTTCTTTTCTTTATCCTCAGTGGAAAACAAGACCAAGAGCCTGTCTCATGCTTCATAATGAGAAAATGTAGTCATGTTAGCAGTAGTGTGGTTAGTTATTTTGAGATTACTAATTGTGTAGGAACAGTATCTTTTCAAAAATTAAATCACTGAAATCTGAGCATACTCCATTTATGAAGAATAAACAGTTATGAATGCTCTCAAAAGTGAGGCAAATCTGAGGCTGGCAGATCTCTTTCTTTATCTGCTCTTCCTCCCTTTTTCTTTTTTTTTTTTGGAAAACACTTAGACCTTCCAGCAGTGATGTAGTTAAGAGCGCTCTACATTCTCTAGTTGTTCACACAGGCAAACATAATGTCTACTTAGGAAAAAAAAAAAAAAATCTGTTTCCTTAAATAACTGCCACTTTATTATAAACTCATAAGTATAGTACTGGCCACTGTAATTTAATAGTCTCAGTAACTTGGATGGCTAAAACACACAATTCAGTCATAACAATCATTACACCATCTCCACATTTTTATAGAATGCTTTACTTTGGCAATAAGTATACCTCATTAAAAAACTGAGAATGAAAGTATGACATTGCGATTAACTCCCTGATATGCTTACAACAGCAGAACCCCACAGCAAATTTCATCCTGTAAAAGTGCTACTATTTGGTAACTGGGGAAAAAAATACTGAATGAAAGTACACTGTAAATTATCCAAGACTGTTGGATAACTTTTTTACATAAAAATATATTATAAAATTCTTTGGAATTATGTCTTATTATTTCATGGTCCAGATGGGGTTGTTGCATTACATTAATTATTAACGAGGTAACAAAATGTTAAACTGAAAGTATGTTGGCTCTAACTGAAAGTTGTATGTCTAAACTGCTTATGGAAGGGTTTTGGCAGTCTAATCACCAGATATTTTATTCCACTATGTCTTCATTTTTATTGGTAGCAGACTCGAATGTCCTCTCAAAATTCCCTAAAACCTTACACTAAGTATATTGTAAGTAAACACTGTGAATCTTCAAATGGGAATACTGTCTGTAGCAACCTACATGGGGACCCTAAAATCAGTTCTTTGCAGTAAGCTTTGTTTATTCAACTCACCATAAATAGTTGTCATTAGAAGGAGAGACAAAGGAAATAACTTGTCTGGGTTCAGTTAAATTTCTCCAAAATGTTATAAATTATGATAAAAAGTGAGTTATTTGCTATTAGTAGGAATGAAAACCCTATCTGGGATAAGAAACATTTTCTTTATATCCTCTTAATTTTTTTTCAAATCCATGATTTCATTTTATTAAAACTCCATTTATATTTCTGAAATATAATTTCAATAAGAATTTTTGTTAGGAATATTTTTTAAATTATTGAATGGAAAAATATCCTCTCATTTATTATAATTCTATAAGAACCTGGGTAGTTCAATTTTCTTGCATATAAACAAGAAAAAAATGCTTAAATACTTGAAAATACTCCTAAAAGATGACAAAGTTCTGTAGAGTACACAGAGACCCCAGTGCCAAGAAAGGCAATTCTGTCCTTGCTGTTATTAATAACTTGGTTCTATCAAAATTTCAACTATTAAGTTCAAACATTTTTATATAATACCATCATTTAGCCCAGCTTAGTTACAGCTAGGGTGACTATATAATTTACCATTTAAACCAGGAGAGTTTTGAGAATGAAAGGAGAGGCTATTAATAGGCATAGACTGGGACTGTCCTAAGCAAACTGGGATAAATGATCACCTTAGTTATAGCAATCTTCCTTCAAGATCTTTCTAATATCATTAAGTTAAAGAGCACATGTGTACTTGTCATATTCTCCAAACATAATTTCCACTACCAGGTCATATAAGTGATGATGGGAAAGGGAGGGGTGGAAGTAAAGCAACCAGATGTATTTCTTTCAACTTTGAAAAGAAAAAGCTGGCAAAAAAAGGACAAAAAGACCAAAGAAAATAAGACCATTTACTAGAAGAAAGTAAAGATTAAAAAAAAGTCACTTCGCTGCTTGAGTGACTTACTTCTTATTTTCTTTTGAGCCCTTTGCCTACTAGTATAGGTTAGTAGTTTGTTTAATTTATTATTGTTATTAAGCAATTCTAATTTCAACTTCATTTGGCAGTAACACAAATAAATCTGAATAAATATTAGAATAAGAGGTGGTTAATTCTGACAGGTTTCATTAATGAGCAGAGCTCAAAGCTATTCGAAAGGGTCCACTGCTCTCCAATGGCAGCTATGCTCATTTAGTCATTGTCATCTCATCAACACACGCTTTATCATACCTACTTTTTTTTGTGTATGGTACAGCAGGGAAGAGATTGTTCACCACCACTGGCTTCTAGTCTTCTTTGTGACTGCCTACACCTAAGCCCCAGTGTTCTGAGTGTAAGTCACAGAAGATAATATCCTAAAATATGACTTGAGCCAGCTACTGGCACTTGGCCTACGGTTGATTCAGTTACTAAAACTACCATCATTGCTGCAAGCCCATTGTAAGCTGACGTTATTTTTGACATTAGTATTCTGACATTGTTTTGAGCTAGTTCAGATAAAAAGGAGGTGCGATGCCAAAACATGCTTGTTAAGTAGCACTCTCATCTCAGGACAACAATATCTTATTCAAACGGTGATACAAAGCCCTTGTATCAAGTGATAAAGGTGAACTCTTACTATAAGTTAGAAATGACTCACAGACTGCAGGTTTATGATATCACAATAAAACAAATTTGATACAAGCATAAAATAAATGGCAATGAAAACTAATAACCTGATTTTTATCTTCATTTAGCGTTAATCACTAAATAGAGAACTTAAATTGTAAAAAGTAAAAACTATCATTTAAAAAAATTATAAATCTGAAATTAGGACAATTCAAAGGAAAAATCATCCTTTAACTATGTGATCTTTGTTACTACCTTCAAAACAAAGAATTTGGCTTTTTTAAGTAAAAAAGCTTTCCTCGGCCTTTTTAATTTAAATAGTTAGGCTTCTGTGTGGGAAACTGTGGGCTGTTTAACAGCTGTGTAAACTTCCTTTATTCCTTCCTGGAAAGCTTAAAAACTGCATTTCTATAGAAACCATATAGATAGTATAGCATTTAAAAGACATTTCGAGAGCAAATCTTTTGTAAACAGTTTAGGAGTATACATGAAATCTCTAGGAACTGTTTTTTCCTCTCTTTTGAAATATATGAGCTAAACTCTTTAGAATCTTTTAGAGAATCTAGTGATTAATATCTGTATTAGGTTTCTATTGCTACATACCAAATTATCAACAAACTTATGGGCTTAGAACAACACTTATTTATTATCTCATGGTTCCACAGGTAAGAAGTTTGAGTGAGCTTGGCTGGATTCTGTGCTTGGGATCTGACAAGGCCAGAATCAAGATGTAGTTTCTTATCTAGAAGCTCTTAGTTCTGGTACCTGGATTACTGGTTCTGCCCTCTGAGTCATCCTCCCTTTTTCATGAACAGTAGCATATGTGTGCAATTGCAGTCTTATCAACCTACTTCCTATAGGCAGAATTTTGGAGTCCAATAGCCTCTTTTCATTTTGTACTCTCGTTTCTTTCCATGCAAATTGGTAGTGTCTCTGCTGATATAATTTTCTTAAGAACGTTGTGGATTTCTTGTGGATGGCACAGAAATACCCTCCATTAGAAAGAAGCTACATCCACAACATTTTTTGAGATAATCCTTTCTCTATCTTTGGCTCTTGTTGAGATGACTGAGGGCCAAACAGATTTTTAGAAGATCTCTAATTTAATTAATGTATAATGTTAAGCTGTTATGACTGAACACTCATCTTTTAATCTTTCAAAGGTTACAGCAAAGATGGTTGTATATGGTGGTATAGCCATACCTTTGGCCTTTTTTTGACATATGCCATACTTTCAGAGGTAATCTCTTAATTTTAGCATTTGTTTTTTCATCTGAATAGGATGAGAATATCCCAAATTATCAGGCCCTGGTTCCTTTTTGTTTAAGTTCTTCTTTCAACTTATATCTCTCTTCTTGCATTTTGCTTTAATCAGCAAGATGCAGGGCACATCCTCAACATTTTGCTCAGAATTCTCCTTAATAAGATATACCCACTTGCCTTTTACAAGTTTTTAATGTAACTGAAGGGCACAATTCCATTGAGCTGTGCCATTTTATAACAAAGATCTCCTGTCTTCCAGTTCCCAATAATATGTTCTCACTTCCTACTGTACCCCCACTAGCAACATCTTCAAAGTCCATATTTCTAAGAGTCTGTTCAAGGCAGTCTAAGATTTTTCTACCATGTTCCTCAAAATTCTTCCAACCTCCAGCCACCTCCTTATTCCAATTCCATTTCTACATTTTCATGTAATTGTAATGGCAGTACCCCATTTCCAGGTATCTAATCTATCCATTTGTACTAAGTTGCTTCAGTCGTGTCTGACTCTTTGCAGCCCTATGGACTGTAGCCTGCCAGGCTCCTCTGTCCATGGGATTCTCCAGGCAAGAATACTGGAGTGGATTGTTATGCCCTCCTCCAGGGGATATTCCTGACCCAGGAGCTGAACTTGCATCTCTTAGGTCTCCTGCATTGGCAGGCAGGTTCTTTATCACTAGCGCCACTCGGGAAACCCTAATCTATCCTTTCAGAAAGATCCTGTTTCCCTTGGTTTTTGTTCTTGACTTTTCTTGGTTCTTGTGTTTTTAGCCACATCCGGAGCTTAGCATTTTTATTGTGGGTTCAGTGCATTATCTTATCTTAAACGGCACAGCAACACTGACATAGTGCAGTAGTAGTATCTATAAAGCATGTACTACTATATTTGTATTTTACAGATAAAATGTATACATTAGCACCTATATTGGATATGGGCATGGCTTAATATGATGCTGATGACACAAAATGCAAAGTCGATCTGTATCCTTCACCGTTATCTTGCAAAAGTCAGTACTACACTCTTGAAAATAAGCTTCTATTAGCCTTTCATGTTTCCTCCATTACTTTTCCTGTGGCCACTTCATCTCAGCTTATTACACAACTAAAATAAAGCTATTTTTGTGCCAGTCTTTCATGGGTCCTCTTGATAACAACTAAATCCAGACAGCTTGGGCACCCTGAAATTTTTCATTAAAAAAAAATGTTTATGTTTTTAAAAAATAAAATTTAAAAAATATTATGTTTGTGTCTTACAGTCAGGGGAAAAACTAGATAACTATTGCTTCATAAGCCTTTTAAAAAATATTTATGTATTTATTTGGCTGTGCTAGGTGTTAGTTGTGGCACTAAGGATTTTCATTGCAGCATGCGGGAGCTGTAGTTGTGGTATGCGAACTCCAACTTGTAGCGTGTACCACCCAGTTCCTGGACCAGGGATCAAAACTGGGCCTCCTGCATTGGGAGCCTGGAATCTTAGCCACTAGACTATCAGGTAAGTCCCCCATGAGACTTTTTTTCATGGTTTGACCAGCAAGTTCTAAATTTAAGTATCCTGATACAAAAAATTCAACATGTACAAAACCCTTTAAAAAATTAATTCAACTTTTCACAGTGTGAAAAGGTAAAAATCATCTTCACTAGAGCTCAAACATTGAAAATGTCAGTATGAAGAGAGAATCTTAAAAGATCCAAGTTAGCAAAAGAAAGAGTTATAATGTAGTTGCTATGGTAACTGCAGTATTACCCTGTTGCAAACTAGTATGTGGTTAGTAAAGTACCTCTGCATTAGACTGTATTAGATTCTTTGGGATGGAAGGTATTCTGTAAATCTAAATTATAAGAACTCAAAATAATATCGGTAAATCTTAAAATGTTTTCAAGATGATATCTTAAAAATACAACAAAATCTAAAATCCATTACAATGAGCTTGTTTTCTTGACATGCCTGCAAGTAACTCAACTGCCTCCTCTACCATGACTGACTCACCTGTTCCAATGTGGTGATGCCACCTTGCATGCAGTATTGGCTGATTTTTTTCATGAGAGATGTCAATGGTTGTTTTACTATGGAGCTCATGATATTACACATTACCAAAGTTTTGAATTTGGATTGTAAAAAAAGCATCAAGTTGTAATAAATGCCATAATGAATTGTACGTACTTAAAGCTCTGTCTGCATAACAACTGGTATCTTCTAATATTGAGCTGTTTGGCACTTTGAAAAATTAGGCTTAGAATTAGTGTTCCTCCTTCTAAAAAGTGTTTATTAATTCTTATGGTTCACAATCTTTATTTTGGGAAAAAAGACATATAGATATAAGCAGGGCTTCCCTGATGGCTCAGCAATAAAGAATCCGCTGGCAATGCAGGAGACAGATACAGGTTCCATCCCTGGGTTGTGATGATCCCCTGGAGGAGGAAATGGCAACCCCTCTGATATTCTTGCCTGGAAAATTCCATGGATAGTGAAACCTGGAGGGCTATAGTCCCAAGGGTTGCAAAGAGTCAGACAAGAATGAGTGAGTGAACACACATTGTTATACGAAACAGATTTTTATGTTAAATGCCTTTAGTATTTAGAGTGTAAAGAAGGAAATGATTCCTGAGGATACTGTTGTGAAGAATTCTAAAAGATATGAGGAATCATTGTTTATCTGGATTATCAGGAAGCACATTATTTGACAAAAGGTAGAAAGTAAATGAGTAAATGTTTTAATTATCGTATTAGCAACTACTGTGTATGTGTGTGTTGACAGATAACAAAACACCTCCATAGGAATGAACAAGTATTTAGACCTTTTGAGTAACAGATGGTATTTGACTTTTCCAACCAACCGCCTTGCTATTACATGTCTATCTTCTATAGAATCTCTTGAGTGATCTAATTACTGGTAAACTGGTTTTTGGTTTAAAAATACCCACTTTTTATAAATTGAGAAACTGAGCTCCAGGAAGGTTAAGGGACTTGCTCAAAACTATGCTATTTCAAAGCTGAGACTAAACTCAGATTTTCTGATTTTAAAAAACCTAAAGGGATTCACTCCTTTATATATCTTAGTGCCAAGTGCATGTGGATGGAAAGTATTTAAAATAACAAAAATTAATAGCAATGAAATGAGAATTCCTGATAAGCTTATATTACATGCTGTCACATCAAAGACAGAACATCCAAATGTTTGATTTCAACTAATAGCTAAAATTTCTTAGTCACAGCTAAAGTAATGAGCAGAGCTTAGAGCAATTCTTTTTAAACTTCTCTACCTAGTATTTTCCCCAAATAATTAAAAAATAGGAATATTTTTATTCCTATTTTTTATGGAATGTTTGGAGCTGTTTTCTACGTAAACTTTCTTTTCTGTTAAAATACCTCCATTAAAGGAGATTCTATATTATTTAAATATTATGGCATTACATGTCAGTATAGTATTTTCTCCAAACTGGGTATCCAATAACTACTTCGGATAACAAAATCAACTCAGTTATTAAACCACAAACAACTATCCAGGTAGTGATTAAATCAACCACAGGATTCAGCAAAGTGGCCTCTTTGAAAATTTAAACACCATTCTGAAGACTGATGGCAGCTATTTGATGACTCAGTAAAAAAAAAAGAGTAAATGATGGTGATTCAGGAAGAAATTCCTGCTATCATGACAGATAAACACCCTTCTCCTAGCCTCACAGCCTATGAGAGCAGTTCTGACTTGATCTGTCTAAGCAGATTCCTCATGGTGTGTGGACTGCCCTGACCTCTTTGAATAAGGGGAAGCATCAGAAAATGTCTCCACTGACCTGTGGAGTGCTGGTCTTTGTTGTGCTGTTTGTTTGCTGGTTCATTAGAAACCTTAAGTGAAAACAGTTCTAAACAGAATCTGTCTTCATTTGTGCCAATCTTCCAGCCTAGACCAGATTTATTGCGAGACCCAGCCACTGTCACTAATGAATGCCTTCCAACCTAAGGGTCAAAGAATAACAGATCCAATCTGAACTCTAATGCTGATCTCAAGAAAGAAACTAACTCCACATATCAGAAACCAAACACAGCACTTGAAAACTATGTGGCATTTCTTTAAAATACTATTTTAATAGGAAATTAAAGAAAAGTCAACCAGAGGACATTTTAAAATGTTCTAATCAAAGAAGTATTGCATAACTTCCTTAGGTAGCTACTCTGAATGAGAAAAATATTTATCTGAATATGGGAGTCTGGTAAATTATGTATCTCTTTCTATATCTTTTAGATCAAACATTTCCTCTCTCAAATCTTTGCCCAGGAATACTCCTTTAAATTGAAAGCATCAGTAACATAATTTTTTATGTTGGTTCTACAAAGGGGCTGCTGCTGCTGCTGCTAAGTCGCTTCAGTCGTGTCCGATTCTGTGCAATGCCATAGACGGCAGCCCACCAGGCTCCCCCATCCCTGGGATTCTCCAGGCAAGAACACTGGAGTGGGTTGCCATTTCCTTCTCCAATGCATGAAAGTGAAAAGTCAAAGTGAAGTTTCTCAGTCGTGTCCGACTCTTAGCGACCCCATGGACTGCGACCTACCAGGCTCCTCCGTCCATGGGATTTTCCAGGCAAGAGTACAGGAGTCGGGTGCCATTCCTTTCTCCTACGGATAAAGCGTCTGCCTGCAATGCAGGAGACCCGGGTTCGATCCCAGGGTTGGGAAGATCCCCTGGAGAAGGAAATGGCAACCTACTCCAGTATTCTTGCCTGGAGAATTCCATGGACAGAGGAGCCCGGTGGGCTACAGTCCACGGGGTCGCAAAGAGTCGGACACGACTGAGCAACTTCACTTCACTTCACTTCACAAATGGGCAGAGTCATTTAAATTGCGTAACTAAAGTGACTATCTTGCATTTCCTGTTTTGTAGGATGCTGCTTGTTTTTATAGCAATCTTGACGACTATACCAGGAGATACTTGAAGGCAAGAACCAATCTTGTATTATTTCTTTTCCTTCCTCCATCACTGAAACCAGCATGTGGAGAATGCCCAGCAAAAGTTTTCAGGATTATACCACTCTCATAGAAAAGACCCACATTCCATTTAGGGAAAATGTTTCCAACTTTCGCTTTCCCTATGAAATAACAGCATTTAAACTTCCACTGGAGAAGGAAATGGTGAAGTGCAGCTAAGTTTCTCAAAAGATTCATGACTGTATGTGGATAGAAAGAAAAAAAATAAATGACAAGGTGAAGGTAAATTATAAACACAGACATTCTTGGATGAATGAAGGCACATAACCCACTTGGGTATTCCAGTCAGCACCATTTTCTTTGAATACACAAGATAAAACGGCACAGTGTTACGGTCCTTTGAGAGCATTAGAGATTCTGGGTATTAGAGATTCTTTGGCAACATTTAGAAACTACATTTAGGTTTGGGGATGCTGCCAGCTCATTTGAAAACTTTGTGCTGAGGAAGGGTTAGGTTTTGGTCTGGATAAAGCAAGAAAAAGATTTTGAAGTTCACTAAGTAAATTCTGAAACTATCCCAAAGCAATAATAAAATATTCATTTCATATATAAAATTCTTGGTTGTTATCTAGGATTTCCATTTTTAAGCCTTTATGAAACTAGATAACAGGTATGGAATAAACAATTTTCTGACTTCTAACATAAGTTGTACATAAAGTTTCTAAATCCATGTATGATAACAGTTTTATATTGCTGATTTATTTTTTTTTAAAGCTCTGGCATTATGTAAAAAAAAAAAGAACCTGATGTAGAAATGTAATTTTGCCTTGTGTCTAAGTGATTTGAAGAATCTTCTTTCAAACTCGCATTCACCACTTGAATTTATGACACAGTTATGACAGATGTGAGTAATTCTGAGTTACTTGAAATGTTGTATTAATTGAAATACAAATGTTTCTTGGGATCAATTGCTACAAGTTCCCTTAGAATCAACAGAGCCATCAATATTGTTATACTAAAATGTCATAATCAAAAGAAAAAAGTTTTTAAACATCTTTTCTCCTAAATATGCTATTAGGACAATTTGCTTTTTAATTATCTATTTCTCCATTTAAAGCTGTGAACTGCTGTATCTGTTATGATGGCAAGGTCCAAGGAGCCAATAAGAAATAGATTGCAGAGCGGGATCAAAATGGTTCCCATTTTTACCACTTTTTTTTTAACCTGCAATTCTCATCACATTGATGAGAGGTATACATAAAGTCTATAGCAACAAATAAAACTAAATGTCTCTTTACAGTAAGCTCTAAAACAAAGAAGAAATATAACACAAGTATTGTACATAAGGATTTATAGGATTGCTGACCACTGACATACTGCTTAGGCTCACTTTAGTAGTAGCGGTCATTTTATTTTGTAAGCTGTCTGAGACTTCATTAGGAAACATCCTGAGAAGATGTTTATGCAATACTTAAAATAAAATGAGCAATTAGGATCACACAATTTTTAATGTGCTTATTTTTAAGACATTGAACAATTATGTATTCAGTCTCATTAGCCAAAAGAAAACATGCAAGCTTTTTAATATTTTTTAAAAGTGTTACAATAATCATAAATATTCTACTTAGCAAATCACCTGGCTCCCAATTTGGACTTGCAATTTTAAATGTTAGAATACATTTCTCTTTTAGCCCACCTAGTTGTAAATTAAATTTTTTGCCTTCTCTATAATGATAACTACTCTGCAATTTTTCAAGAGAAAATATCATACATATTGCCAGTATAGAGAGTCTGGAAAACCAGAATGATTTTTCAACTGGAGTGTCATTATTTTCTTAATGGAAGTTATCATAATTCAAATGTTACATTAGAGAATGAAATCCTGATATTATGACATAAATTACATATTTGGAAAATTCATGTATTGCTAACAGGCATGTCTTAAGCATGTATTAACTCATTAAATAAGTTTATTTTGCTATTTAATTTTCCTCATTATTAAAACTCTTTATTTTAAAGATGCCAAAATTTTCTTTAACTACCTCTAAAGATCCATGTGATTCCATAGGTATCTTCAAATTAATTTGATATTAAATAATATAATTCTTACTATTTAATTTACTTCCTCATGGATTTGGATTGCTGGAAAATTGCTTAGGCTTTAGTTAATAGCATTGTCAGGCCAAAAAAGAACAAATGAGCATTGGTTCAGGAGTAAAACAATTGTGGATTCAGGTTTGGTTCTGTACCTTTTGATCTATATAGCCGTAAACAAATTAGTCTATCTAAACTACAATTTCCTCACCTACACATTGAATTCAATAATACTGCCCACCTTTATAGGGCGGTATTGAGGATTAAATGAGACAATGTGCCCTAAGCTGTCAACCCAGGGCTTAACAGAGTGCACATACTCTGTATGTGTTAGCTGATGTTAGTACAATCTTCCAAAGCAACCTCCTAAAACAATCTGGGTATGCTGTAGCCTAGTTCAAAGTTTGTTGTTGTTTAGTAGCTAAGTCGGAGAAGGCAATGGCAGCCCACTCCAGTATTCTTGCCTGGAGAATCCCGTGGATAGAGGAGCCTGGTGGGCTGCTGTCCATGGGGTCACACAGAGTCAGACACTACTGAAGCGACTTAGCATGCATGCATTGGAGAAGGAAATGGCAACTCACTCCAGTATTCTTGCCTGGAGAATCCTAGGGACAGAGGAGCCTGGCGGGCTGCTGTCTGTGGGGTTGCACAGAGTCGGACACAACTCAAGTGACGCAGCAGCAGTAGCTAAGTCGTGTCCAACTCTTTTGCAACCCCATGGGCTGCAGCTCACCAGGCTCCTCTGTCCATGGGATTTCCCCGGCAAGAATACTGGAGTGGGTTGCCTTTTCCTTCTCCAAGGGATCTTCCTGACCCAAGGATCAAACCTGGGTCTCCTGCATTAGCAGGTGAATTCTTTACCACTGAGCCACCAGGGAAGCCCACAGATCAAAGTATAAACATTGGCAAATCCTAGATCTTTTACTCAAAAAAATTTTTTTCTAGGGTCTCAATTTTTCGAAAGAAAAAAAATTTTCCATTCCAACATAGTGCAATGGCCAAGGACCTTAGAGAGACAATATTACCTTACAGCGTTCAGTGCGCCATGGTTAAGACACAGTGTAATCATGCTGCCTACTTTTACGGCACTCTTTAGTACTCAGCGTGTTAGCTCATACATTATCTCGCGCGACTGTAAGCAGCAGTCCCATGGAGCAGGCCAAGTAAAGGCGGGGAGACAGCAGTTGGTTACCTGGGAAAGCTCACAGGACTATTTTCTGATGGAGCCTACTGGAGTTCAGTTCTTCTTAGTCCGGTACTTCTTCCTTACTCCCTCCCTACCTGAACTACAACAACTCTCTTTTAAACATTCTACAATATACACCAATATTTATCAGAAGTTAAATGCGAGTCTTTCTTTAGAAAATGCCTCTTTGGTAATTTGTGATCCATTTTAAAGCTGAGTCCATTCAGAACACTTCTATTGAAAGCTTTCTCTAAGGATTGGCACCGTGGGAGATATCAATGTGAGCTCACAGAGACTTTTAAGTTTAAAAATCAACTGGAAAAATTGCCAAAAAAAAAAAACCAAAAAACAAAAAACAAAATCCTAAAGGTGTAGGGCAGATTATAAAAATGTAAATTAAAAAAGTGGATTTCTAAGAAGGGGTTAATTACGACTAGGAAAAAGATGTAATCTAAATAAAGGGTGGAACTGAAAGAAATAATAAAAGTGATTCTATCCCAATAAAAGAGCTGCCCTATTAGCTAGAAATTTTGAATTAATTGACGAGAAATAACTAGTTAGAATCCACTTCCATCAACTCTTCCTATAACTAAAAAAGTATTTATGTTGGTAATAATTTTTGAATTCTGTTCATCATATAAATTCAAATGCAAATAATAAACCAGCTGTTCTTGTTGTTCAGTTGCTCAGTTGTGTCCAACTCTTTGTGACCCCAGGGATGGCAGTACACCGGGCTTCCTTGTCCTTCACCATCTCCCAGAGTTTGCTCAAACTCATGTCCACTGAGTCAGTGATGATATCCAACCATCTAATCCTCTGTCGCCTGCTTCTCCTCCAGTAAGTCATAGCATCCAGAGAGTTTTTACAAAGTAAACATTATTATATGTAAAAATTATATATAGTAAAAAAATTATTACAGTAAAAATTTATTACTATAACTATTCTATATATGAAAAACATATAATTATACTATAGGGTTTATTCTATACATATTTTAATTTGTTGCAAAGTAAAACAGCAAGATTGTTTCTGAGGAGACTTTTCTTGTCTGCTCTCCTTGACAGAGTGGTTACTAGAGGGAATGTCTCAAAATTTCCAAAGAGTACTCTAACATTTAAAATTGTAAAATGTCACTGAGCCTGTGCACATTTTAAAACTCAATCCAAAGCAGTTTATATTCTGCAGCAAAAGGGAAATAATATTTTCTTCTTGGACAAGGTATATAGTTGTGAAGTGATTTGTTTTCTACATTGCATATTTTAAGAAGTAATCATATTCTGTTTCCAACTCTGTATCTGTTGAAACAATGTTCTTTATATCTTTTATATAACAAAGCCCCTTCCCCATGGCAAGTGCCTGATAGAAACAGGATGCTTGGGGCTGGTGCACGGGGATGATCCAGAGAGAGGATATGGGGTGGGATGTGGGAGGGGGATTCAGGATTGGGAGCTCATATATACCCGTGGTGGATTCATGTCAATGTATGGCAAAACCAATACGGTATTGTAAAGTAAAATAAAGTAAAAATTAAAAAAAAATAAAAAAAAAAATAAAGCACACAGTATGATTTTTTTTAAAAAAAATGCAATCTATTTTGACATGTTAGACATAGTTATTTCAAATATGTAAATCTTTTAATTCCAGCACATACCATTTTACTTACCACTCTTAGGCAGGCTAGAAATACTTTATGATTCTTAATTCTGCAGTGTCTACTTGCCTTTTATTTCTCTTTTTCATTCTGATTAAAATAGGACATCAGGACAGACTCTTCCTGTGCTTTTTCATCTGTCATAGTGCTTTAGTTTCTAAAACAACTCAAGTTAACTACCCATTGAAGAGATATTTTCTAAACATGGAACAACTGAAAATTTCATTAGCATCACCAATTGTTAGTGCTCTTCTGTTGCTAAGCAGTGTCTGACTCTTTATGACCTCATGGACTGCAGTGTACCAGGCTTCCCTGTCCTTCAGCATCTCCTAGAGCTTGCTCAAACTCATGTGCATTGAGTCAGTGATGCCAACCAACCATCTCATCTTCTGTCATCCCCTTCTCCTACCTTCAATCTTTCCCAGTATCAGGGTCCTTTCCAATGAGTCGGCTCTTTGCATCAACTGGCAAAAGTATTGTAGCTTCAGCTTCAGCATCAGTCCTCCCAATGAATATTCAGGGTTGATTTCCTTTAGAATTAACTGGTCTGGTTTTGCAGTTCAAGGGACTCTCTCAAGAGTCTTCTCCAGCACCACAGTTCAAGAGAATCAATTCTTCGGCTCTCAACCATCTTTATGATCCAACTTTCACATCCATGCATGACTGTTGGAAAAACCATAGCTTTAACTAGATGGACCTCTGTTGGCAAAACATGTCTCTGCTTTTTAATATGCTATCTAGGTTTGACATTCCTTTTCTTCCAAGGAGCAAGCATCTTTTAATTTCATGGTTACAGTCACCAACTGCAGTGATTTTGGAGCCCAAGAAAATAAAATCTGTCACTGTTTCCATTGTTTCCCCATTTATTTGCCATGAAGTGATGGGACTGGATGCTATGATCTAAGTTTTCTGAATGTTGAGTTTTAAGCCAACTTTTTCACTCTTTCACCTTCATCACAAGGATCTTTAGCTTTTTAGTTCCTCTTCACTTTCTGCCATTAGGGTGGTATCATCTGCATATCTGAAGTTACTAATACTTCTTCCAGCACTCTCTATTCCAGCTTGACCTTCATCCAGCCTGGCATTTCACATGATGTAGTCTGTATATAAGTTAAATAAGCAGCGTGACAATATACAGCCTGGATGTACTCCTTTACCAATTTGGAACCAGTCTGTTGTTCTATGTCCAGTTCTAACTATTGCTTCTTGACATGCATACAGATTTCTCAGGAGGCAGGTCAGGTGGTCTGGTATTCCCATCTCTCAGAATTTTCCACAGTTTGTTGTCATCCACACAGTCAAAGGCTTTAGCATAGTCAATGAAGCAGATGTTTTTCTGGAATTCTATTGCTTTTTGTATGATCTAGAGGATGTTGGCAATTTGATCTCTGGTTCCTCTGACTTTTCTAAATCCAGCTTGTACACTGTAAGTTCTTGGTTCATGTATTGTTAAAGCCTACCTTGAAGAATTTTGAGCATTTCCTTACTAGCATGTAAAATGAGTGCAATTGCTTGGTAGTTCGAATATTCTTTGGAGTTGCCTTTCTTTGGAATTGGGATGAAAACTGACCTTTTCCAGTCCTGTGATCAGTGCTGAGTTTTCCAAATGTGCTGGCATATTGAGTGCAGCACTTCAATAGCATCATCTTTTAGGATTTGAAATAGCTCAGCTAGAATTCCATCTTCTCTACTAGCTTTGTTCGTAGTGATGCTTCTTAAAGCCCACTGGACTTCAGATTCCACGATGTCTGGCGCTGGTAAGTGATCACACCATTGTGGTTATCCGGGTCATTAAGATCTTTTTTGCATAGTTCTTCTGTGTATTCTTGCCACCTCTTCTTAATATCTTCTGCTTCTGTTAGGTCCCTACCATTTCTGTCCTTTATTGTACCCATCTTTGCATGAAATGTTCCCTTGGTATCTCTAATTTTCTTGAAGAGATCTCTAATCCCTCCCATTCTATTGTTTTCCTGTTTCTTTGCATTGTTCACTTAGGAAGATCTCTCCTTGCTATTCGTTGGAACTCTGCATTCAGATGAATATATCTCTCCTTTTCTCCTTTGTCGTCACTTCTCAGCTATTTGTAAGACCTCCTCAGACAACCAATTGTTAGTAAGTAGCTTACCCCCGCCCAAATGGAAGAAACCAAGAAATGGTCTTGGATTTGGAGTGTATTTATGGGCAGTCAGGCATGAAGGTGCGATATCATACTCCATTTTTTAACCAGGGTGATAGCTGGTCCTAATGCTTAAAAAATGTGTGCACTGGCAAGTACCTATATAAATACTTATCGAGTGATTTGGTTCAATGTGAAAAATCAGGAATCTACTCCTTATCCCTTAAGATGCATTTATTTTCATACATTATTAAATAAGCTTAATTATTACAGGGAATACAAATGGCTGTTAAAATTTATGTCCTTAAGTATAGTATTCTCAAGACGAATAACTGTTTATACCTAGTAAACATCAACAGCATTAGAGGCCTGAAGCCTCTAGTGTCCCAGTAAACAAGGGCAGGAAAACAGTGAGAAAATCAACTTTTCCTTCTTCTCCACAGGAATTTCAGCTCAAGATCTGTGAAATCTTCTAAAGAGAACATTGATATTTGGGTCAGGAGGCTTTTTAGTACCAATGAATTTTGAACTGATTTGTAAATCCCCTTTACAAAATAAGGATCTAGTATTTTGTTAAGTCTGAGACGAGACGATAGATTTTTTGTAATACCGTAAGAAGTATAAGTAGTAGCTGGGAGTCAATCAATTCTTAGAAATAAACCAATATATCTGTTAAGGGCTTTGCTGATGACATAGTTGGTAAAGAATCTGGCCTGCACTGTGGGAGACATGGGTTTGTTTGATCCTCAGGTTGGGAAGAGGCCCTGGAGAAGGAAATGGCAACTCACTCCAGTAGACTTGCCTGGAAAATCCCATGGACAGAGGAGCCTGGTGGACTGCAGTCCATGGGGTTTCAAAGAGTTAGGTGCAACTGAGTAATTAAGCACAATCATATCTGTTTACATTTATACAAAATTACTTCTGATGTGCTGATCAAAACTGATCAGATGTTCAACTAGTAGAAAGCATATTTCAGCTAATTGCAGAGCCTATAAGTTGAAGTTAGAGTGTGAAGCAGAAATTTGATAGACTCTTCTTGCTCAAAAAAAAAAAAAAAAAAACAGAACAAATAAAACGGTTAAGAGTATCCTGGCAAATAGATGGGGAAACAGTGGAAACAGTGTCAGACTTTATTTTGGGGGGCTCCAAAATCACTGCAGATGGTGACTGCAGCCATGAAATTAAATGACGCTTACTCCTTGGAAGAAAAGTTATGACCAACCTAGATAGCATATTCAAAAGCAGAGACATTACTTTGCCAACAAAGGTCCATCTAGTCAAGGCTATGGTTTCTCCAGTGGTCATGTATGGATGTGAGAGTTGGACTGTGAAGAAAGAGGAGCGCTGAAGAATTGATGCTTTTGAACTGTGGTGTTGGAGAAGACTCTTGAGAGCCCCTTGGGCTGCAAGGAGATCCAACCAGTCCATTCTTAAGGAGATCAGCCCTGAGTGTTCTTTGGAAGGACTGATGCTAAAGCTGAAACTCCAGTACTTGGCCACCTTATTTGAAGAGTTGACTCATTGGAAAAGATTCTGATGCTGGGAGGGATTAGGGGGCAGGAGGAGAAGGGGATGACAGAGGATGAGATGGCTGAATGGCATCACCAACTCGATGGATGTGAGTCTGAGTGAACTCTGGGAGTTGGTGATGGACAGGGAGGCCTGGCATGCTGCGATTCATGGGGTCGCAAAGAGTTGGACACGACTGAGCGACTGAACTGAACTGAACTGAAGAGTATCCTGTGACACTGGGCACCTCCTTAAAAGGTGTTTGGACTTTAATGCTGACCACCATCACACCCTGACTTTTTTTTAAGGCTCTTCTTACTGCAGGACTGGGAATTATTTTCACGAGTACATGAAAGTCACAGATATTTAAGCAATGCTTCATTCATCATTTAACAGTTCAGTGTTGCCTTCAGAAAGGACAATTTCTGCTCTCTGAGTCTTCATCTATTTCTTTTTTGTGGTGAGAAAAAGATACTCCTCCTTTGGATTTTGAGAGCTGTGGAGTCTAGATTGCTTTAAACTCTAGACTGGAGTTTAGATTTACTGAATGTCTATAAAATATGCAAATAATTTAAAATTTAATGGCTGCTGTGTCATTCTGGTTTTTCGTTAATCTGTTCTTAAAAGAGTCGCCTTGACAAAATACATTAATTTATAAAAATAAGTGAAGAGTTTCTTTCTTATTATAACAGCAATACAACTTTATCAGAGGAATTTTGAAAAGCATAAGAAATGATAAAAATGAAAACTTCTATTTCCATTATTTGGGGATAACTACCTATGGCATTTAGGTATTGGCCATGTTTTCACAGTTTCCATAGGTTCCAGACAGAGTAGAATCTGGTTGACCTGGATGAAAGCTTCCCATACTGGAAGCACACATGGAAGGCACACACCTATCAGAGCATGTACACCAGGCTCCCGGGTGTCTTATGGGTCTTGGGTCTGTCTTACTCTGGGGTCTGTGGTTTCTCCTTTGATACCTATTCTAGATTTACCGGTCCAGATTATTTGGTTCTATTTGGACTTGGTTTATATAGTTTGCTCAAGGATGAGAATATGGGCACAATGATATCAAACAGACATGTATGTGGTGTGGGCCAATATGCCGGATGAGAACCAATAGACCTGAATATTTGAGACTCAGAAGGTATTGATAAACAAATCACAAGGATCAATAAAAGTGGAGAAGAATGACCAAAAATCCAGGGAGAGGAAGGAAGTAATAAAATAATAGGTATGTGGAGATCCTGAGTGCTGGCAGAGCAATAGAAGGTCATAAAACAGGGAAGCAGAGAGTGACTAGTAAACGTTAAAAGACTCCAGTAACTGTTACTCATGATGACAAAATCTGACATTCAAACTTCCAATACTGAAGTTTCTGTGTTTCTCCTGACTGACAATGTCACCTCTATTCTCTTCTATTACTGAATTTTCCAAATGTATTGTCTTAAGACACCAACCTCATGTCTTATTAAAACTCAACAGCTCCTTTCTTTTTTCTCTTTCTAGGTCTGTGCCCATGCCTTCACTTTCAGGCTTGTACACTGTAACCAAGAAGTACAGGTGTGGCACCTGCCAGGGGTACATGCATGCTAAATCACTTCAGTCGTGTCTGACTCTTTGGGACCCTATGGACCATAGTCCACCAAGCTCCTCTGTCCATAGGATTCTCCAGGCAAGAACACTGGAGTGGGTTGTGATGCCCTCCTCTAGGGGATCTTCCCGTTGCCAGCAGGTGGGTCCTTTAGCACTAACACCACCTGGGAAGCCCAGTAGCGTGAACCTCAATCAGAAGAAAGCAAGAGTCATGAGGGATCCTGGTGTGAATCTTTCTGGAGAAGAAATTCCACATGCACATGCCAAGTAAACCTGTAATACCTGCTGACTGGGCTGATGTGCCCCTTCCAGACTCAGCAGCCAGCCCAGCATCCCGTGGCTTTGCAGCCACCCTTGCCTGTCTTGCCTTTCCCCTTACTTGTACTCCCCTGGCCTTGAACTCTCCAATAAAATTAAAACTTTAATGCTTGCCTCAGGCTCTGTTTTCTAAAGCAGTGATTCTCAAATTTTAATGTGGATACAAATCACCTGGGGATCTTGTAAAATAAAATACAGATTCCGTGTTGGGAGATTTGGGGTGTAGACTGAGAAGCAGCGTTTCCCAGCACTTCTCGAGTGACCCCTGCACTGTTGGTCCCTGACACAGCGAGGTTCTAGAAGACACAGAGTAAGACAAAACTCATCACAACTATAAAGGACACTCCTTGATGGTCAAAGCTGTGTCTCTGTCTCTTTCTTTTCATTGTTTTATCCCCTGAACCTATGATAATGCCTGGGATATAGGAAGTGCTCAATAGGTATCTATTGACTGAGTAATAAATGAATGAATTCTCCCAGGTGACTTAAGTAATTCCCAGTTATGGTAAAAATTTCTAATTTTAACATGCAAAATTCTAGGGTAGATTACATTGTCTGTCAGTGGTGTTCTGCATTTCTTGTTACTGACAAATGAATTTTTATATACCCTGGTATGCAGGTAATAGTGTTAGGAGATGGGGCCTTTGGGAGGTGAATAGGTCATGAGGGTAAAGCCCTCATGAATGGACTTATTACCCTTATCAAAGGGACCCCAGGAACATTCCTTGCTCCTTCAACCATGTGAGATTATAGCAAAAAGACAGCCGTGTAGGACACGGCTCTTACCAGATACCAAATCTGCCAGCACCTTGATCCTGAACTTCCTGGCTTCTAGAACTGTGAGAAATAAATTTGTCTTACTGCTAAAATTTACATGGTGTTCTATGGTATTTTGACAGATCAAATGGACCAAGACAATGTTGAATGCCAAATGCAGATATACACTTATACTGCCCCAGCATCAAGGGGCTAAAGCTAAAAGCCATGAAATCTACGAGGCCTGTGTCAGAAACTGGTTGCTGATTTGGGAGCTGGATGGACAGTGCTGAGGTGTCCGGTTCAGGAAAGCTCCTATTGGGTTCCCAGGGGCCAGCCTTCCTTTTAAAGCTGGACTGTCTTCTGTCAGGTGCTGGGGGGCAAAGAGAAGTGTGCTTAAGATTCATATAATGGTTGCTTCTCATGGTTACTCACCCAGCACTTCACTTTTCATACAGTGCCTTCTATTCGAGAGGGTAAATGGCAGTTTTCCACCGAATTTTAAAATGGTGCATCATGTATAATTCATAAAAACTGCCAGTAGCATCAACATCCTCCTCTGGTATTCGTCCTACTTAAGAAATGTCAGACATTAGCCTTCAGTGATAGGTGTGATGCCTATTACTGGATGTAACTGTCCTTGTCTGACTGTCCTTTCTGTGGCTACCAATGGT
Organism: Cephalophus harveyi; assembly: GCA_006410635.1. NCBI lineage: Eukaryota > Metazoa > Chordata > Mammalia > Artiodactyla > Bovidae > Cephalophus > Cephalophus harveyi. The sequence continues at coordinate 575,200 of SJYT01041271.1, forward strand.
CATTTAGACATGTAAGATTTTTTAGCTGCTGACAACCTCAGCAATTATTATTTTCATGTTACACTTTTACTGTTGTCATAGAGGCACAGAAACAGCTGAATAGTTTTCATAAATGGAATTCCTGATGGCGTGATACTAAGCAGGCTACTATATGTCACTGAATTTGTTTCTAAACAAGCAAGGTTAGATGCTTGTCCTTGAATTTTAAGGAATTTCCAGAGACCAAGAGAGTTGTTTTTTTTTTTTTTTTTAACCAGGAACTCTTGTTTGGAAGTACTCTCTATTACAGTAGTTCTCAAAGTGTGGTCCTGAACCAGTGGCATTTGCATCACGCTTGAATTTGTTAGAAAATTTTGGAGCCCTGTAATGTTTCACCAGCCCAGTCAGCTGGCAAAACATTATTTTGAGGTGTATCTGTGAGCGTATTTCTGCAAGAGATTAGCATTTGAATCAGCAGACTGAGTAAAGAAAATCTGCCTTCACCAATATGGGCAGGCATCATCCAATCTGTTGAGAGCCTACCCAGAACGAAAGCTGGAGGCAGGGAGCATTTTCTCTTCCTGAGCTGGGACATTCATCCTCTGCTACCCTCGGACACTAGAGCTCCTGGTTCTCAGGTTTTCAGACTTGGACTGAATTATATCACCAGCTGTCCTGGTTTTCCAGCTTGAAGATGGCAGAATGTGGGACTTCTTAGTCTCCATAACTCTGTGAGCCAATTCCTATAATAAATCTCCTCAAATAGATCCATATATATATACTATTGGTTCTATTTTTGGGGGAGAACTCTGACTAATAGAAGCCCCATCCCAGGCCCATTACATCACAAACTCTGTGTTTTAACAAATACTTTAGGTGTTTACAATGTATGCTGAGGTTTGAGAACCATTTCTCTACTAGCTGTCTTCTTGTCTCTAAAAGATAGCTTTGATGAGAAATACAAAAGTACTCAAGAATTCAGAGGTAAACAGAATAAATGATGTTCTACTTAGGGGTATTTTAAAATCGAACATATAGAATAGTATTTTTAGAAGTGAGATTATACTATACACAATACCATGGAAGAGGATTTATTAAAAATAGGCAAGTCTTAACCCTACCCAGATCTAGTGAATCAGAGCGTCTGGGTCAGAGCTCACTGCCTTTTCCAGGGCCCTCCAGATAGTTCTTTGGCACCAGGTATGATAAACACAAGAATCAAGTGTAGCTTATGCTAAAATCAGTAATCTCTAGGTGATGGGACCAAAACTAATATATATTTTCAAATACTTTTCAAAGTTTTTGAGTTGGATGCAATGATTATATTTTACTTTTATAATCATAAAATTGCAAGACAATTATTTAAAAAGGATGGACGCAAACAGAATAGCACTGAGTCATCTTGAAGACCCAAGAACTTGGGGAATGTATGTATTTTCCCTGCATTATACACATCAGAGTAGTGAAGAGCTCGGATTCTGAATTAGAACTTTCTCAGTTCAAATCCTCGAGGCTTAGTTATTAGTTGTGCAACCTCGGCCCAAAGCCTTAGCTTCCTCATCTCTTGTGCTGAGATAGTAATAGCAGGGTCTCTTTCCTAGGATTGTTGCGAAAATCAAAGGAGAATACTTAGCACAGTGCTTAGCACATAATGAAAACTCCAACCATTAGCTATTAGTAATGCAAGGATGTCTATGTTTCATAGTTATTCTTAGCTCTATTTTCTCTAAGAGTCACATGTTAACCAATCAATCCATTTTTATTGTAATGCTTAAATTAAAAAACTGACCATGACTTCAAGTGGAAGATGTCCCTCTTCTGCCTCACCCTGGACTCCCCCTCCTCTCATCTGACTCTGTCCATTGCCATGACTCTCATCTCTCACACTCCATTCTCTTGACAAAAAGCTGTATCTTAGTTCTTCTCCCATCCAGTGCCAAACATCTTCATGTCTCCATTTTTCCCTTTTCAGCACGGTGTCTGTTACCTTTACCGTCAAATTTATTCGACCCCTAAAAGTTGTAATTGCCAGTTATCTCCAAGCATTTAATAAATATTTACTAAATTTTATTAAAGTTCAGCATCACTAGTTTGTTTTTTCATTCTGGACATAACGATTTGGGTGTCTGAAACTGTCAAATAGAACATTTCTGAGCCTTGGATTAAGAATTGATTTTTTAAAAATCATTCCTGAGTTTGTATGTCCAGGGCAGGAGCTGATGTGGTGCCGATGCAGCCCAGCTGGGCACTCCTGCGGCTGCTGTTCTGTAAGACCAAAGCCACACTTCTCTTTTTCAAACAGAGATTTGTATGTGTCAAAGGCATAGCACCTGATTGGGACATTTTCTCCCAGAGTTCATCAGAGAGTTGTAAATCATTGAGAAAGGGGGTTTAGGAGAGAAATCTACCAACATTCTCCTTTCTGTAGTTCTTTTCATATTCAAAACAAATACTTTAAGGCAGTAGTTTCCAAACTTTGGAGAATCACCTGGAGGGTTGCTATATGTTAGATGCTGTGTCCTCCCTTTCCCCAAATTCATATTTTGAAATCTTAGCCTCCAAGGTGAGGGGGTAAGGAGGTAGGGCCTTTGGGTGGTTAGGTCCTGCAGGCAGAGCCCTCCTGACGGGGATTAGTGCCCTTATAAGAGGGACCCCCACTCCCGAAGCCCCCCAGTCCCTTCTGCCTTGTGAGGCTCCAGTCTGTGAGGAAGTGAACCCGCACCAGCAACTGAGTCTACCAGGGATCCTAGACTTCTCAGCCTCCAGAATTATGAGGAATACATTCCTCTTGTTTAAAAGCCACCTAACTAATGGTACTTTTGTTATAGTGGACCTAATGGACTAAGACAAGGACTTAATAAAACATTACTCTGTTTCTCTCTCTCTTTTTTCCCTCCTGTTGTGTGTGTGTCACTTGGTCATGTCTGACCCTTCATGACCCCAGGCTCCTCTGTCCATGGGATTCTCCAGGCAAGAATACTAGAGTAGGTGGCCATTCCCTTCTCCAGGGGGATCTTCCTGACCCAAGGATCAAGCCCAGGTCTCCTGCATTGCAGGCAGATTATTGTCTGAGCCCTCAGGAAGAGCCACTGTATTTCTTCCTCTTGCTTACTGAATATTCCTCAGATTTAGCCACTCCAACCTGCAAAAGTGAACAGTCCTATCGACATGCAGTAAATTCCAGAGGACCTTGCCAAAGAAGAATCAGAGAAACTTTTACCCTTTGCCTTAGAAAGCTGATGCCAGTTTCAGTGAGTGTAAATGTTGGTCGCTCAGTTGAGTCCAGCTCTCTGCCACGCCATGCACCGTAGTCTCTGTCCACGGAATCCTCCAGGTAAGGATACTGGGGTGGGTAGCCATTTCTGTCTCCAGGGGATCTTTCTGACCCAGGGATCAAACCCAGTTCTGCTGCATTGAAGTCAAGTTCTTTATTGTCTGAGTCACCAGGGAAGCAAAGTGATTTTTTGTTTCAGGTGTGTGCGTGCTTACTTATGTCTAATTTTTTTGTGATCCTTTGGACTGTAACCCACCAAGCTCCTCTGTCTGTGGGATTTTTTCAGGCAAGAATACTGGAGTGGGTTGGTATATTCCTCCTCCAGAGGATCTTCCCAACCCAGGGGTCAAACCTGACTCTCCTGTGTCTCCTGCATCGCACATAAATTCTTTACCCGCTGAGCCATCTGGGAAGCCTAATACCAGCTTACCAATGATTATAATTTTAATAGCAAAATGTAAAATTTAGCTCTCCTGATGCCAGCCTCTGTACCTATGCCTACATATTTATCATCTGAGCATACCTTTCTGTAGTCAATATCTGTGGTTCATTCCTACCTTAAGCTTTTGTACATGGAGCTTCCACTGAACTGAGTGTCATGTCATTTCCTGTCTCTCCATGTCCACAACTTCTTTTAAACCAGTTCCCTAAGATTCAATGCTGCCAAAATACCTTTCTTTAGAAATTTTGACTCATACAAATAATTCACTTGCTTTCCAAGGGATATATACAGTTCATAGCTCCTATATGTATTTTCTATTATTTTCCAGTATCTTCTGGCCAATTTGTCTCCTTATTTTTTATTTTGCTATCTTCCTCTGACCATTGCACTCTTCCCCTAAACCCAGGAGATGACAGGGAATCAAAACTAATGATAGTATCTCCTTTCATTGCCTGAGCTGCTCTGCAAATGGCTCGGGGGGCAGGGGACAGCCAGGTTATGCTGGTGGGAGAGGGGTGGGTGGGGCACAGGAAAGCACTAGGCTTGGGTTTCTTGCCTCTAAGTCACAAAGTTCACACTCCCACTGCTAGCCATGACAAGTCCCCTAAATATGTTGGCTTCATTGGTCCCCAGACCCTAAAAGTAACCTGCTCATTCTTTGCTTCCACTGAGAGCAGTCACAATAACCATGCTCACGAAGGCCGGGCAGCCAGAAGGGCAGTGGCTTTTGTTTTATCCTTAATTTTTGCTTCGCTGTTCAGAGAATATAGCATGCAGCTATTGGGAAACAGCACCTGGTCTGTTTATTAACAAGATATTATGAAAGTAAAACATCATTTAAAAAAGAAAAAAAAAAAAAAAGAACTGAATGGCTGGGCCCCAGGACAAAACTCAACCACAAATTTTCACATCACACTCATAATTACTACAATGATCTGAGTGTGGAATAGATGCCAAATAATTCAGGCTGGCTAGGTTAGATTCCCCTGCTGTGCCAGCAATGTTTCAGGTGCATCTTAACATTGCATTGCTGTGAGTCTGAAAAGCACAGCGAGGGTCCCAGAGAGCTGGCCAACAGCCAGTAAACTCAGAGACCCATAGGTTTCCAGGAACAGCATATATTTAGCATTTGTTTTATAGAAGTAATTTATTCTATTAGGTCAGTTGGTTTTCACATTTTAACTACATTCTTTAGTGACCTTTATTCTGATGTTCAATGTGTGTAACCCAAAGGGAACTCTGGCAGAAGCTGGATAACCAAGCTTTACCTCATTTCTGTCCTGACCGTCAATCCAGCCAAGAACTCTGCGAGGCTCTTGAAGCACTTCCTTCAAACTGTTATGGCCCCACAAAGCAGAAGTGAAAAACCAACAGTGATAACCTCATAGATTCACAGCAAGTGAAAGGGTCAGTCACTCAGTCACGTCTGACTCTTCGAGACCCCATGGACTATATAGTCCACCAGGCTCCTCTATCCATGGGATTTTCCAGGCAAGAATCCTTGAGTAGGTTGCCATTTCCATCTCCAGGCGATCTTTCCAACCCAAGGATCAAAACTGGGTCTCCTGCACTGCAGGCAGATTCTTTACCATCTGAGCCACCAGATATAATCTCAATTTTTTCTCTACTCATTCACTTGAAAGGTAGATTTATTTATAGGGAAGGAGGCACACTCTTATTATGAATCACTTTGAACAGATTTTTTATCAATTCTAAACATTTAGACCTGGTTCTTTGAAGGCTATTCTCCATAAATTTTAAATGGTACGTATGAAAATATAGAAAAAAAGTGAAAGTTCCATAAACCTTAGAAATTACTATTAAAGCATTTATTGAGTACAATGTGTGTTGAAGCATAATAAAAGGAAAGTCAAAATAAAACTATGGAATGAAATTCTGGTTCTTTATTTACCAGATATGTAGCCTTGGCAAGTCACTCAATCTCTCTGAATGTCAGTTTTGATTTTTTAAAAAGAATTTAAAATATGCTGATAATAGTGTATTTCAGAGTAGTAAACTATGAGGTTTTGGCTAGTCAATTTCTTGTTCTACATCTTATGAATGATTAGCTAAGATTAGAGTTGCTTCCCCCTAGACTCTGGCTAGACACAGAGAAAAACATTCCTCTGACTAAGATTCTGAGATTTTCCCTGGCTGCAGATCTCAATGGTCTGTGCCCCGATCTCTAACTTGTCTGCTCCTTCCTATAAAGACTAAGTGAAAACCCCTCTGCAGAGACATATTCTGATCTGGAGTCCTCTCCCTACTGCAGTAGCCTGAAAAAAAAATCAGTTTTCTTACTTTTCTGGTTTTTGTCTTTGGTGATATCATACATGTTTAAGTGCCAGACATGTAACTGGTCCTCAGGAATTGGCAGTTTTTATTAAGGACCTTCTATAAACAGTGCTCTGCATATAACCTATGGAGAGCACACAGATAACCAGAATGCATCTTCTGCGTTGCCATCTGCTAAATCTGGTAACAATTCCATACATCTATGTCATTAAAATCTTATTTTTAAGTTTTCCTGACTCCCATGACAGTAAGCTAATTTTGGCAGATTGGTAAACAACATGAACTAACTTACAAATTACTTTGGTGTGAACGTTATAGTCATCTGCTCATAAAAGCTATAAATAGAGCTGAGCTTTAAAATGCATATCAGTTCTTTAAGACGTGGTTTAAAAAGTCTCTGTCTCCATGAAGCCTTCTCTAATTTCTGCAGTCAGAAATAATCTCTAGTCTCTGTGGTCTGGCTTGCATTTTTCTTTGCTTTTTCTAATATCATCTTTAACATTATTCTCTACATTAGTATAAACTGTATATATATACATATATATATATCTGATTTTCTCCCTAGATTTTATATGTTTGAAACTAGGTTCTGTGCCTTATTTTCTCTGATAATGTCTAAGACATCTGTGATGTCTTAGGCAAAGGAGATATTCAATTAGTGATTGCTAATTGAGTCTATAATACTCTTTGCTTGGATCATACTAACTAGGCACTGTGCATCTGAATACTTCATAAAATTTCTATGCTGAGAAGACTAAATAATCAAGGCAGGATAATAGAAAATAGAGTAAAAAAAGATGAGTAGGTGTGAAGAGAGAACCTACAACACATTGAGAAATTCAACGAGGTAAAAATATAGGAAACAGATCCATCCTAACTAATTTTAAATGGAACACTTTATTCCATTCCTACATATCTCTAGTGCACAAAGGTCTGGGTAAGACAGACTATAGTCAAGGTTGTTAGAAATATCAGGTACACAGACAAGTCAGAATCAGGAAGTGATCATAATCGTAAGGTTGAGATGAATAATGTTCCCTTCCACAGCAGGTCACCACAGGAAAGCTAGTAAATGTTAACAAGCTATTCCTGGGGGAGACGGAGCCCTGATTGGCAGCATTGCCAGTTTCTCTGGCTTAAATATCCCCACCATGGCTGATTTTAAGCTATCAACATATTACTTTACTGTAAGTTTGGGAAGAGATGCACACAATTGGCTCTTCCAAGCGAATCATCACAGTACTGCCAGCTCCCTTTCTCTTCCCCTTCCTTCTTTTACTTCCTTCTAATGATGAGGAAAAGAAGTTACAACAGATGGGGCGGGAAGGACAGCCAAAGAACAGAGCTCCACATGGAGCTCTGCTCCTTGGTTTCCTCTCTGGGATTCTGTTTTGCATCACCTCCAATTCATACCCTCCATCTCACTTTTCACTGGAACCTGGAATTCCAAGAATCTCTTCGGAAATAAAATGAAAAGCTACAGGCTTCCCTGGTGGCTCAGAGGTTAAAGTGTCTGCCTCCAATGAGGGAGACCCGGGTTCGATCCCTGGGTCGGGAAGATCCCCTGGAGAAGGAAATGGCAATCCACTCCAGTATTCTTGCCTGGAGAATCCCATGGATGGATCGCAAAGAGTCGGACACGACTGAGCGACTTCACCTCACCACCGTCTTATTTTAGGCCATAGATGAAAATGTTCGAAAGACTTGCTTCATGACAAATGTTACTCTCAATTTGACAAAATGTGTATTTAGTTTCTCTGTCTCTTACAGAAGCTATAAAATTATACATGAAAAAGATTTAAATCACTGAATTATCAGATTTTTTGCTTCTCCACTTACACTAAGCTGTAACTTTCTAGCTACAAGCTACAGCTCATTAGTTGAGCCAACATTTGCTTATCAAAAATCTATGTGCTTGTTTTCTCTTAACACACACACACACACACACAAAATGCTGAAATAAAATTAGCATGGTTCTGAGCACATATGCAAATAAGTAGAAGCTCAAAGACCCACAGATAGGAATGAATCAGATCTTAAGATGTGCAACTACTAATAAAAATGTAATATAAAAACCCTTCGTGGAACTTATTCAGGGTCATCACTATCAGATGTATCATCACCTGGACATCTTTCAGCCTAGCTTGGGATGATTGAAAAAATAAGCCCACAGAGTTTCCTGGATTTATCTTCAAGGATATACAGAGGAAATCCAGCTTTTTGCAGCACATACTTTGTGGCATTAATGATGCTGAAACATCCCTTTAAAAAAAAAACAAAACCATCCTGGAATAACTTAGAGAGGCACAAAAGTCAAATGTAAGTCTTACTTTCTAAATTTAGGCTAGAAAGAGTTGGGAGGGCATGCTCCTAAGAAGGAATAAAGAAGTTATTTTGGCCCCAACCCCATATTATAGAATTTTACAGGAGTTATTTATGTTCTTATTCTGCATTTTCAGAACCTTGCATCATTTTAAACTACATATACAGGAATAAGAATTTTTGAAAACAACTGGTTGGATAATCTTTCCATGTCCTTGCTTGTATAACTGTCACACCAGAGTGTGGCCTGGCATGATTGTCTGTAACTAGCATGTCAACTAACAGGAGACAGAAGGAAGACTGGTCTAGAAGAGCAGCAGCAGTACCAAGGACTGGGTGGCTGGCGAGCACCCATGGAGAGCGATCTGCCTATGCGGTTGGCACCTGCAAGGGCCAGTTTACGTCCTAGCATCTCCTGGGATTTCTTTGGCGGGAATGATGCTAAAGCTGAAACTCCAGTACTTTGGCCACCTCATGTGAAGAGTTGACTCATTGGAAAAGACTCTGATGCTGGGAGGGATTGGGGGCAGGAGGAGAAAGGGATGACCGAGGATGAGATGGCTGGATGGCATCACGGCTTCTATGGACGCGAGTCTGGGTGAACTCTGAGAGATGGTGATGGACAGGGAGGCCTGGCGTGCTGCGATTCATGGGGTCGCAAAGAGTCGGACATGACTGAGCAACTGAACTGAATTGAACTGATCACTCTTGAGGCTTCCCTGGGAGTCCGCAGACGGGCATACACATGGGAAACCCCCAAACATCTAGATTTATCTTCAACTATTCCATTTAAAATACAGTCACCAGCAACAGAATGAATTTGATGTCAAAATTTAAAACACTGGCACTCAACACTGAGAAGTTGTGATGCATGAGGCTTAACTAGATCCTCAAATTGGCAACAGTTCTGGGAAGGTCTGAATCTCATTTTTTAAATTGGACCAGAAAATCAAGACTCATTGGGTTGTCTTTTCTAGGGTGACCTGAAGAATTTAGCTTTAAAAACCATTCCAGAACTCAAGAATATATGAGGGTTTGAAAGATTTAGTACAGTTGTCTTCTCTAGGGGGATAAGGGAGCCCAGAATCTAAACCTTTTGTCTCTTTGAGGAGTTCACACCTTACTAGTCTTGGCTGGAGGCAAAGTTTGCTCCTCCCTGTAAGCACTTGCTATGGGTTCAATGTTTATGTCACTCCAAAAGTCATATGTTGAAACTGTACCATTTAATGCAATGGTATCAGTAGGTATCATATAGTCAAATGTCTGTACAGTCAAAGCTATAGTTTTTCTAGTAGTCAAGTATGGATGTGAGAGCTGGACCATAAAGAAAGCTGAGTACTAAAGAATTGATGCATTTGAACTGTGGTGTTGGAGAAGACTTTTGAGAGTCCCTTGGACTGTGAGGAGATCAAATCAGTCAATCCTAAAGGAAATCAGTCCTGAATATTCATTGGAAGGACTGATGCTAAAGTGGAAGCTTTAATACTTTGGCCACCTGATGCAAAGAACTGACTCACTGGAAAAGACCCTGATGCTGGGAAAGATTGAAGGCAGGAGGAGAAGGGGACGATAGAGGAGAGATGGTTGGATGGCATCACCAACTTGATGAACATGAGTTTGAGCAAGCTCCAAGAATTGCTGATGGACTTGGAAGCCTGGTGTGCTGCAGTCCATGGTGTCACAAAGAGTCAGACATGACTGAGCAACTGAACTGAACTGATTAGTAGGTAAGATCTTTGAGAAGTAATTAGGATTAGATGAAGTCATGGCAGTAGAGTCCTCATGAACAGGTCTGGAGGTTTTATAAGGGTCACAGGAGAGCTTGCTTCCTCTCTCTGGTCTCTGCATGTGAAGATACAAGGAGAAATCTACAGTCTGCAGCCCAGAAGAGGTCTCTCACCAGAGTCTTACTATGCTTGCACTTTGATCTCAGACTTCCAGCCTCTAGAACTATGAGAAAGGAGTGTCTGCAGTATTTCTGTTATAGTAGCCCATATGGACTAAGAGCCCCAAAAGCCAGATTTTCATTTTCTTAGCCTTCCTTGAGGCTAAGACCATGCAGATTCCATGGCATGAAACTAAGCTCTGTTTCTAGCTTCTTCCATTTGTCCTGAACCTGGTTCTGCAGACTCTGTGGCAAGCCTGTGAGCTCCACAATGCTTTTCCAATAGGTTTTTTTTCTGCTGTAAACAGTCAGTTTCATGACTAGCAACTAAGCCCCCTGATTATTATAAACAAATTAGAGTCAAAAACTTAATTTTTCAAAACAGTTGTCTGTTAGACTTTCCCTCCTCCATACACAATTAAACAACTTTTATTTCCTTCCAAATGATTCACATGCACCAGTGTTTAAAAAATAAAATGGCAGTCTGGTAGCTGTTTCATGTTTTCCTGAAAATGACCTTTCCTTAGGTTCAGTAGAACCAGCCCAAAGATATTCTATTTCATCTTCTCTTCCTTACTCTTCCCACCTCTCATTTTTAAGAGCCTACTTTCCCTCCAAGTAAATGAGGAGTAACATTTACCTTATCATTACTAGATATCTTCTTTCATTCCTATTTGCCATTCTTTTGCTTCCCCAAACTGCTCTGAAGCCCCAGTCCAACTTCCTCTATTTCATCCCCTGTGTTTAATCACAGGTTTCATATGAGTCCTCCCAGAGCTGCCTGAACTCTTCCTTGTTACTCCCATATTTGAGGCCTACCTCTACTTGAGATAATGTTTATTATGGACTTTAAGTTGTAGAAATGATTCTTCTACCACTGTATGAAGCAGATGACTCATAAATATCTGAACATTCTAACAATCCTATTTGGTGCCCCCAAAGACTAGGTCCTTGAGGTTTCAAATTCACTTCCAGATTTCTTGTCCACTTTAGTATGAAAATTAATAGGACTCCGTGACATACATAAAGCCTAACAAAATAATATTACTACTAGATTGAACAAAAGCTGGTGATTAGCAGTGCCATAAAGAAAAAACAAGCAAAGCACAGACAAAAACTATTCCCACATATTTTGAAACTGCTTTGGAATGATACTGTGGATTTCAGCCTTGAAAACATTGCACAGAACAGCCCATTATTGTGTGGAGATGAAGTGCGTGACTTGAGATAAGAACCTTGGTAAAGTTACCAATTTCCATCAAAGAATATTGATTTGATCTCTTAATCATAACTTTTTCTAAAGCAGATGGATTTTTTTCAGCCAACAACCCTGACTGCCTATGAGCTCCATGTTTGCCAGAAAATGTAATTGTACACTCTCTACGATCCCATCTAGTTAAAAAAATCTGTTTGGGATAAATGATACTCATGGAGACTGCTTAAATAATCTTCTTATAAATAAATATTCTAAATATATTTAGAACAGAAAAAAGATTAACTTATTGGACCACACTTTCCTGTCTTTTTACAGATTTAACTTTTGCTGGGTTTTATCACTGAGCCCTCCATCTTTATGGTGGAGCAGAAGTAACAGAAATAAAATCTATTACCACAATTTCTTTAGGAGTGGTGGTGTGGATATTTTCTAGCCTACACTTATTGTCTCCTATATGAAACTTCATGTGAGAAATGCCTTTTAGTCATGTTCTTATGTATACAAAGAAACCTTTGTCTCCTCTGAGGGTGTCCCTTTTCCTTAATAATAAAAATTAAGTAACTGACATAGTGCTTCCCAGGTTGCACAGAGGTAAAGAATCTGCCTGACAATGCAGGAGATGTGGGTTTGATAGCTGGGTTGAAAAGATCCCCTGGAGGGGGAAATGGCACCCCACTCCAACACTCTCACCTGGAGAATCCCATGGACAGAGGAGCCATGGGGTCACAGAGTCAGACACGACTGAGCATGCATGCAACTGACATGCATTCTTTTTCACTTCACCAACTGGGTAGTTCAGATGCAAGAATGAGGCTCAAAGAGAGAATTATGAAGGAACTTGGAGAGTCTGATTATTTACATTTTTCTTCTGACTTTTCTTTTATTTATGATAATAAGAATGCATATGTATGTGTGTGTATAAATATGTATTTACAAATGTGTATATGGTATATAATTTTAATTTATAATTCAGCCACTATTTTTCTGTACATGCCATAAATTACAGTAAATTTTGTGAAAGATACAACATGAATAAATATATAAACATATAAATAAATATGGTCAAAAACCATGTTAGGATGAACTTTAGCCATTTCCACTATTAACAGTAATTACTTAGGAAGCATCTGCTACTGGGTGTGCAAGACACATGCTGGGTGAGAAGATAAAGAAAGCTTAAGGCAAAACTCCTGACCTTATAAGTCTTGAAATCTAATTGAGATAATAGGGCTGGTACACAAGACTATAATATAATAAATGTACTCTACTATATTAAATTACATATACATGCATGTGTGTATATATGGACAAGCCAAGTAATAGTATCCTTCCTGCTTAAGAGAGAGAAATGAAAGCAGACAGAAGGTTCATCTCCATAAGCATTTCCCCCACAAGAGCGCAACTCCCCTCTCCTTACTGATCTGTGTTGTTTCCAGTGAGACCCGAGCAGAACTGGGAGACTCACAACTGCCCCAGACCCCACTTAGTCCAGAGTGATTCTATTTAAAGCAACAACAACATTCCAAGAAGATCTGTTAATCTAGATACAGCTTGATATGTACTATAAGAGGAAGAGTTATTTTATTTTCAGGATTTTTTTACTGTACATTTTAAAACATTGACAAATGTTCTCTTTTTTACCACGGCTCACTGAAAAAGAAATTTTACTTCATGACTTAGAATGTACGCACACATACATACACAACAGAATCCTCAGTTTCAGAAAATACTATTCACACTCTATTTTCTACTCTATTTTGTTTCATTTTATTTCTAAAAGCAGTCTTATTATGATCTATTAAATTAAATTTAGTATAAATAGCATTATTTTAAACAAAGAGGAAGTTCAAATTTCCAAGGGGCAAAGGTTTTCATTTACTGGAAGAAAACTATTCTTTTAAAGATCAAAGGAGATTGAGTCCATTTCAGATGGATAATACAACATACTGCTTCTTATCTCATAAGTATTTGCTCAGAAATCTGAAAAATGTAAAGTTATGATTCATGCAACTCTCCTTCGGAGGGGAAAACACACCCCCAAGTTGCATTCCCATTAGAAACACATCACCCTACCCACATAAATCTCATTTCAAATGCCTTTGGTATTCTTGTCTCCACATTCTAAATGTGGTCTTGATTCACAATTCAGCTTCTCTCTAGCCTTTGTTATAATGAACTCAAAAAAGATTTTTATATATGCATATAATTCACTAATTCTGAAAACTGTATCATTACTGTCTAATTAGTGATGACCTTAACCTTAGGTTTCTACACACAAAAATGAGGATTTCGGGAAACAATAGAAAAATTCCTCTTTCAGTAACTGATATCATGGTTAATCACCAATTTAAATGAAGATTTTGGAAAGTAAAATGCTACTATTATTAATAACAAACAGTCATCAAAATTGTGAATGGAAACATTTCCAATTTGCCAACATAACCCTTATGCTTATTCATGCCAAAACATCTCAGGATGTCTTAACATTCCCTAGGAGAAGATTAAGCAGGTTAGAGACTTTTTACCATGCCAGTTCTAAGATAATACTTAATTCTTCCCATGCGTCTGCAGTGCCAGATTACAGTGGACAGAACGACCTATAACGGATAGTTCTATTCTAGTCACAATCATCTCACATCAGCTTGCCAGCCTACCTAATAATATTCAACCAAATTAGAGCTTGGTGAACTTCTGGCAGGTTTGTGACACTGCACCTGAAATCTGCAATTTTAACTAATTATAGAAATTCTGGGCAGGAAGCCCTCTGAAAAGATGATCCGCTTCATTCCTTTCTTTGGAAACTTTGAAACTACCCCAAGTCAGGAGTCCTCTGTTCTATTTTAGCTTGAAGAGAAGAAAGGATAATAGCATGAAGGATCTCTCACTGTGTAACTGGAACCGCACCAGGTCCATTACATGTGTGATCTCTTTTCTGAATGCAGCAGGAATTACCATCTCCATTTAACCAAGGGGAAACCAAGGCTCAGATAGACTAGTAAGATAACCACAGACGGCGCATGTTCGTGTTGGCATCTGACCGAGAGTCTGACTCCAGAAACTAATGCTTTTCTGGCATCTATCCTAGTAGTGGGCTGCACGCAGCTGGCCATAGAGACAACTTATCTCTTTCAAAGTCCACATTCAGTGATGTTACACAATAGCTTGAAATCAGCCGCGATGGGCAGATTTACACTGTGCAAACTGGCAAACACTACAAATCAGGGTTTTCTTCTTTAGAAGCAAGCCATTTACCAGCACACCACTACCTGTAACACATTTAATATTTCACAAATGTCATTCTATTGGTCAGTTTTTTCATTTTCTGAAACAGTTAATAAGAGTATAGGTATAATATCTTCCAGTATGTACTTCCCACATTTATTTACTGTGTACATTTTCCCACCATTAAGGAAAAACTTCAGGGAAAGGTTTAAAAAATATAATAAATCCCCAAATCTCCACCTCCAGATTTAACAACAATCAACATATACCAACTTTATATCATTTATACTCTCCACTTTTTCCTCCCGAGCTATATTATTTTTAAATAAATCTCAGATATGATATACTTTTAAAATTTTATTTATTTTAATTGGAGGCTAATTACTTTACAATATTGTAGTGGCTTTGCCATATGTTGACATGAATCAGCCATGGGTGTACATGTGTTCTGCATCCTCAACCTCCCTCCCACCTCCCTCCCCATCCCATGCCTCTGGGTCATCCCAGTGCACCAGCCCTGAGCACCCTGTCTCATGCATCAAACCTAGAGGGGTGATCTATTTCACATATGATAATATACATGTTTCAATGTTATTCTCTCAAATCATCCCACTCTCACTTTCTCCCAGAGTCTAAAAGTCTGTTCTTTACATATGTGTCTCTTTTGCTGTCTCATATATAGGGTCATCATTACCATTTATCTAAATTCCATATATATGCGTTAATATACTGTATTGGTGTTTTTCTTTCTGACTTATTTTACTCTGTATAATAGGCTTCAGTGTCATCCACCTCATTAGAACTGATTCAAATGCATTCTTTTTAATAGCTGGGAAATATTCCATTGTGTATATGTACCACAGCTTTCTTATCCAATTGTCTGCGATGGACATCTAGGTTGCTTCTATGTCCTGGCTATTGTAAACAGTGCTGTGTTTACACTGGGGTACATGTGTCTCTGGTGTACCAGTTCTGGAGGCCAGTTCTGGTTTCCTTGGTGTGTATGCCCAGCAGTGGGATTGCTAGGCCATATATTTATAAACACATCATTTGTATCTCTGAGAAATAAGTTCATTTTAATAATGCCATGCTCATACATTAAAATTGTCTGTAATTCCTTAATATCATCTAATACTCTTGTCCACATTCAAGTTTCTCCAATTGCCTCAATGCTGTATTTTACAAAGTTGCTTTGTTCAATAAAGAACCGAAGTTGACATATTACAAATGGATGAAATGTCTCCCCAAAATTAATTCATTACTATATGTTAAATAATTTAATTTTTATTGTTTTATCTGCCTTTTTTCTCTTGATGTTTGTTTATAATAAAAATTGAGTTATTTGTTCTATAGAATATCTTACATTTTGGAATTTGCTTATTGATTCCATGGTTTCATATAACATGTTCCTCTTCTATATTTCTTAAATATTGGTAGTTAGGTTTAAAGGCTTGAACAGATTCATTTTCTACATTTTGGCAAGTATATTTCATGGGTAGAATAGTGTACTTCCTATGTACCATTAGAAGGTACATAATATCTACTATCTCTATTTTTATAATCAGTGGGTTTTGGTGTTCCCAGTCTAATCCATCTCTTAGGAAGATCCTCTATCAATCCTTCACCAAATGTTTTAGGCAGTGTTGATGATCATTCCCTAGATTCATTATTTCAGTAGGGGTTGCCAAACAGTGATGGCTTAGTTCTTTATTTCTTTCTGCATTTATTGACTGAAATGCATCTATAAAGCAGACGTTTTTCTCATCAGCTATTCAGTTCAGTTCAGTTACTCAGTTGTGTCCAACTCTTTGCAACCCCATGAACTGCAGCATGCCAGGCCTCCCTGTTCATCACCAGTTCCCAGAGTCCACCCTAACCCATGTCCATAGAGTCGGTGATGCCATCCAGCCATCTCATCCTCTGTCATCCCCTTCTCCTCTTGCCCTCAGTCTTTCACAGCATCAGGGTCTTTTCAAATGAGTCAGCCCTTCACATCAGGTAGCCAAAGTATTGGAGTTTCAGCTTCAACATTAGTCCTTCCAATGAACACCCAGGACGATCTCCTTTAGGATGGACTGCTTGGATCTCCTTGCAGTCCAAGGGACTCTCAAGAGTCTTCTCCAACACCACAGTTCAAAAGCATCAGTTCTTTGGCACTCTGCTTTCTTTATATTTCAACTCTCACATTCATACATGACCACAGGAAAAACCATAGCCTTGACTAGATGGACCTTTTATGGCAAAGTAATGTCTCTGCTTTTTAATATGCTTTCTAGGTTGGTATAACTTTCCTTCCAAGGAGTAAGCGTCTTTTAATTTCATGGCTGCAGTCACCATCTGCAGTGATTTTGGAGCCCAGAAAAATAAAGTCAACCACTGTTTCCACTGTTTCCCCATCTATTTCCCATGAAGTGATGGGACCGGATGCCAAGTACTGTTTTCTGAATGTTGAGCTTTAAGTCTACTTTTTGCTCTCCTCTTTCACTTTCATCAAGAGGCTCTTTAGTTCTTCTTCACTTTCTGCCATAAGGGTGGTCATCTGCATATCTGAGGTTATTGATATTTCTCCCAGCAATCTTGATTCCAGCTTGTGCTTCTTCCAGCCCAGCGTTTCTCATGATATACTCTGCATATAAACAAGCAGGGTGACAATATACAGCCTTGACATACTCCTTTTCCTATTTGGAACCAGTCTGTTGTTCCATGTCCAGTTCTAACTGTTGCTTCCTGACCTGCATATAGGTTTCTCAAGAGGCAGGTCAGGTGGTCTGGTATTCCCATCTCTTTCAGAATTTTCCACAGTTTATTGTGATCCACACAGTCAAAGGCTTTGGCATAGTCAATAAAGCAGAAGTAGATGTTTTTTTGGAACTCTCTTGCTTTTTCAATGATCCAGCGGATGTTGGCAATTTGATCTCTGGTTCCTCTGCCTTTTCTAAAACCAGCTTGAACATCAGGGAGTTCACGGTTCATGTATTGCTGAAGCCTGCCTTGGAGAATTTTGAGCATTACTTTACTAGCGTGTGAGATGAGTGCAATTGTGTGGTAGTTTGAGCATTCTGTGGCATTGCCTTTCTTTGGGATTGGAATGAAAACTGACCTTTTCCAGTCCCGTGGCCACTGCTGAGTTTTCCAAATTTACTGGCATATTGAGTGCAGCACTCTCAAGCATTATCTTTCAGGATCTGAGATAGCTCAAATGGAAATCCATCACTATGGATTTCCTAAGTCTGCTAGCTTTGTTCATAGTGATGCTAGTCTGAATTAGAGTTTGTCAGGAAAGGCAGGATAGTTTGTCTCTTTCTCTTTATCAATCAATGTTTAGAATGAGTTTATGCCCTCATACCCTTCAAAAGTGACCAAGTTTTTGGGTTTTACTTTTTCCTATTGTTAATGCACTCATGGTTTTAATATATTTTACGAGTTATAATAATTTCAGTCAACTTTAAAAAATCCATCCAAATTAGCTATTAAATCTTTTTTTAAATATAACCCCATAGATTTTTGATTGCTTCCTTGCTTTCTGGTATATTCCAGGCTCTTGTACATTTTCCTGCACCAGTCATAGAAACAGACATTTTTCTGAGGGGCTTGATTATTTATTGTGGGAAATGGTTCTGCCTGCCATGTAAACTGATTCTGTCTCATTCAAGAGAGATTCTCAACCAGAATACTCGGAGCACTCATGGGATACAGAAGTACAAAAAAACTGGCAGACAGCATAAAAAATTTTACTTCTTAGAGAAAAAGTTGCCACATTATTATAGGATCTATTAGGTTAAATGTATACAATTTTATCTTTACCATAACCTAATCATTGATTGAATAATGAGTTAAGAATGTGAATGAGAATATTTATTAGATTATACTTTATTTAGGGCTTCTCTGTTGGCTCAGTCGGTAAAGAAATCTGCTTGCAATGCAGGAGACCTGGGTTCAATTCCTGGGTCGGGAAGATCTCTTGGAGAAGGGAATGGATACCCACTCTAGTATTCTTGCCTGGAGAATTTCATGGACAGAGGAGCCTGGCAGGCTACAGTCCATGGAATCACAAGAGTCAGACATCACTTAGTAACTAAACCACCACCATCAAACTATATATTAGCAGAGAAATGGGCAGATCAGCTTTTGTAGAACCTGAAGTCTAAACAATCGGGAGGGATCTCTCTTTTGGAAAATGAGTATGAATTACAGAAACAAAATTAGATGAGAACGTGAACATTCATCATTTTTCTCTTATCCAAACTCTTCACTGGTGGAATCAGTAGTTTATACAAATCTTTAGTTTATAAGAAGCTTTTGAAGATTAAAAATACAGGTCATTTACAGAAATATATCTAGCCACTGTTGGCAGTAACCAAGAGTACTACAAGTAAAACGTAAGAAGTCGTAACAAATGATTTCTAGTTATTATTTTGGTTCCTACTACAGTGTACCTACTAGCAAGAGTAGAAACAATGCACTTGCTCTAGTTACAGTATGCTGCACTTCTCAAGCCAGGGAGTTGCCTGCAGGCATTTCATAAAAATTTCCAGAGCTATTATTAGATATAATACAGAAGACTTTCCTCCTAGTTTTCAGCCCTGAGTTCTCTTGCAGATGCCTTGGTGATTATAGTGGCAGTAATGCTTGGCATCCCGACAGACATTCTGCCCCAGGACTAACAGCAGCAACTGACCAGGGTTTTGCAGGAGGAATTTTTATTTTTATTTTTCAGATACTTCAAAACAAGGACAAGGTCATTCCCAATGCCAGAACTTCTAGCTAAGTCATAACCTTTCCTTGTGTGTCAAAAGTACTGAGAGAAAGGAAAAAAATACAAAAAAAAAAAAAAAAAAAAGAAAAAGAAAAACTCACAAAAACCCATTACCAAGAACATAAGCCTTTAAATTTAGTATTAGGAACTCTGGATATCCAGAATACACTGTTTCAAATTCAACACCAGCATCACCATCAGCACCAGAAAAATCATAGGTAATATTCATTTTTGCACTATTCATCAGGCACTGAGCTAAGTGCCTTGTATTACACTTGGCAGAATCCTGATTTTATACAAGACAGGGAAAGAACCTGGTAGTAACCCGTAAGTGTGGGGTGGGGACCAGGATTTGTCGCCAGGCAATCTAACTCCAGAGACAATTTCTTAATCCTGCTCAATACTGCCTTGCAGTTTCCTCTACTTGAAAAAAACTTCTCTTGATCCTGAACTTTTAGACATAATAAAAATTTAAATCTTATCATTACAAGAAAGAAAAATATTAATGCTTTTCCTCTTTTAGTTTCTAAACTGATCTTATATATGATGACTGAATTTTGCATATCGTTAGCAACATTTGGGTTTAGTGTTTAAAACACCAACTTCTGTATATTCAAAAATGTATTAACAACACTGGAAAATAAATTCTTAAATCTATTATATTAACAAATAGAAGTAAACCTAAACTTCTATTGACTTTAAAAAGTTTTATCAACTTTTATCAAGTTGATAAGAGAAGAAAAAATAAGACTAATCTACATAAAAGCTGATTTGTAAAAATATTCTGGCTATATATAGAGAGATATAAAGACAAAAAGAGCTGTAGGGATTTTTGAACATGCCACAGGAAGTTTGTTGTTGGTCAGAGGTACTGATGCAGCAGATCTGAAACAATTTTGGACATTGTGGGGATGAAGAAAGAAGTACATAAATACATTGGTACTGTGGGGTGCGAGGATTCTCACTTGGGAAAAGAGAAACAGAAATAAACAATGAGGGAAGGAGAGGAAGAACCCAATGATGTTGGAATGGAATTAATGGTAGTAGTAGTATTGGAGAAGGAAATGGCAACCCACTCCAGTGTTCTTGCCTGGAGAATCCCAGGGATGGGGGAGCCTGGTGGGCTGCCGTCTATGGGGTCGCACAGAGTCAGACACGACTGAAGCGACTTAGCAGCAGCAGCAGCAGTGGTATTATAGCAGTATTATACTGCATAGCTATGGCGGTACCATATACATATAGGATGTGTGTGTGTGTGCACATGAGCATGGATGTGAATGTTGGTAAACATTCTAGCATCTACCGAAAAGGCCTAGAAGTAAGGATACTCCTGTACTGATGAGGAAACCTGATGTCCAGATCTAGGGTTTAGAACTAGGTCTAGTTCTAAAAAGAAATAAGACTCTCAGAACAGGAAATACAAGCCTGAAGTGTGTGGATGTGTCATTGAGAATGAGTTCATAGTGATGAGGACACATCAAAAAGAAACAGCGCCCAACTCTGAAGAGCTCCCATTAGTCAAATTTGGAACAATCTGAGTATCAAAGGAATGGTAAGAAGAATAGATGATAATAATACTGAACTGAAAGAATATGTTCATAAGGACATAGTGATGCTTCAAATTTTTTAATGCAAAGGAGGAGAAGTAAAAAAAATCAACTTCTAGATGTAAAAGTATTGATAGAAATGGAAAACCAGAATTTCACAACCATATTGCAATAATGAATTCAGGTAACAATCATCAGTGGATACTAAAACCACTAGGTTAAAAAGTCGGTAGTGAACTATTCATGCAATCTCAAAGTATCCTCGTGCAGACTGTATTTGGATTAAAAAGGGGAAAAGCTGCTTTATAATAGAAAACTCATGCAGACACTGCCTTTACCTTAACATAGGCAGTCATAGCGGAGAAGGCGATGGCACCCCACTCCAGTCCTCTTGCCTGGAAAATCCCGTGGACGGAGGAGCCTGGTGGGCTGCAGTCCATGGGGTCGCTGAGAGTCGGACACGATTGAGCAACCTCACTTTCACTTTTCACTTTCATGCACTGGAGAAGGAAATGGCAACCCACTCCAGTGTTCTTGCCTGGAGAATCCCAGGGACGGTGGAGCCTGGTGGGCTGCCGTCTCTGGGGTCACACAGAGTCGGACACGACTGAAGCGACTTAGCAGCAGCAGCAGCTTCATAGAGCAGTAATAGAGTAGACTGAGATCCTAGTTCTCCTGAGGACACTGGTAAGGACACCTAGGAAGATAGTCTTCCAAAATTCTTAATTTGAATCTAATCACAAG
This sequence comes from Cephalophus harveyi, assembly GCA_006410635.1. NCBI lineage: Eukaryota > Metazoa > Chordata > Mammalia > Artiodactyla > Bovidae > Cephalophus > Cephalophus harveyi. Next base: position 596,882 of record SJYT01041271.1, read on the forward strand.
GAAACAATCAAATCCAAAATGAAGGGCATTCTGTAAAACATCGAGACTGACTGAACTTTTCCAAAACATCAACACGATGTAGAACAGCAAACACCATCAAATAAAGTCAGATATCTGTTTTGTTTAAAGAAGAATAAGGAGATAGGAACACTAACACAGTGTATAATCCTGGATTGGATCTTAGATTGAAAAAAAGAAGAAAATGACTATAAGTGATATTAGCAGGACAACTGAGGAAATGTGAATGGACTGTGTGTGATATAATAGTACTCTATCAATACTGCTCTGCTAGCCCTCCCAGATATTTTGCAAGGAATGTTCTGGTTCTTCGCAGTTGGTGAGCCAAATAAAGGCCAAGACTTTCATCCCAGGAGCCACAAGTAGAATGGATAGTGATCAGAGGCCATCCTTGCCTTAGAGTTGCTTTTAACACAGGTGAGAAAAGACATAACTGTCAGTGACTACTGGTCTCCATTCATCCTGGGCGTGAGCAACATCTGACTCCCTTAGCAGCACCGACAGTCTTAAAGAATTTGATTCGATTCTAACCTGCAAGTTACTAAGAACAGCATCTTGCAAGAAGCTCTCTAAGAAACCACATAAAACTGAAGACTGATTTAGAATGAAATTGAGTTTTCAGAGGTATGAAAAACTTTAGTCTGAAAAAAGCTACACATTCTTTGGGACCACAAAATCATAACATTTAATTTGGAGGAACATCAAGAAATCATTTGATCTGGCCATCCACCTTCAGATATGTGAAATCAGAGAAGTTTTAAGAGAGAAAATAGGATTCTGTTTTGAAGATCTCTAGGGCATGAGACCCATTATCCTCCCTTCCAAAGGTCAGTAAGTTTCTTCCCTTTCACCCATGTTTTTTTGTGCCTAAGCCAATCCTATCCCTCTTTTTTTTCTCCTCATAGAAACTGTATTCCATAATAAACTCAGTTATTCTTCTTTGAACCAATATGAAGTATAATTTAACTGGAAACTCTCTAAGTGTAGTCTATAGACAGTATGGGTCCCAAGATACATTTAGGAGGTCTGTGAGGTCAGAACTATTTTCATAATAACATTAAGACTTCTCTTTTTCCTGCCTTTTTCACTTCATTGACATTTGTACTGATGGTACTAAAGCAAATAGTGTGTAAATTTGCTGCTGAGTAAAGACAGTGACACCAAACTCTACCAGGGGTTCTTAACTTCACCAGCATACATTCAAGGTTTAAAAAAATGAAAGAAAGAAAAAGAAAAAAATTATTTTGAGAATGTCTTTGATAAAGTAGTAAAAATTGGTTAATTTCATTAAATCTCAACCCTTTGGTTAAGATTTTGAATATCTTGTGTGACAAAATGAAAAGTACGCATAAAATCACCAGTGGGTGATTGAGTTGCAAGCTGGACTGGCCACTTTTTTCATGCAGTATCATTTTCATTTGAAAGAATGACTGGCAGATAAACTGTAGTTACTCACACTTGGCCCTCTAGCAGACATTTTCTTAATAACAAATGAAGTGAACTTATTACTTCAAGGAAAATTGATAGAATTTTTTTTGCCAATTATAAATTTCAAGATTTCAAGTAAAAAACTAAGATTCTTTTGAAAACTAGTATTTACTAATATGAGCTTGACAGCTTTCTAATACTTAGACTTATAATGGAATTCATAATGATATTAACAAATGTGATTTTTTAAGTATTATATAAAGACACGTATCTACATTTGAAGGATCTACACATCTCAGGAAACCAATATTCTTCAAATGACTAATGCAGATGTTACTGAAACCATTCATAGTTAAAAGACCCACTGAAATTACAGACGAATCAATGTATTTTTCACAACAGCATGAAAATCAAAACTACAATGGTACAGTTTATTAGAGAAATGCAAATCAAAAATACAATGATGCAGTTTTGATTTGCATTTCTCTAATAACTGGCAATGATGAGCCTCTTTTCATGTGCCTATTGACCTTCTGTATGTCTTCTTAGGAAAATTATCTATGTAGGTCTTCTGCCCAATTTTTGACTGGGTTGTTTGGTATTTTTGTTATTGAGTTGTATGAGCTGTTTGCATATTTTGGAAATTAAATCCTTGTTAGTCTCATCATTTGCATATTTTCTCCCAGTCTTTGTTTTGTTTATGGTTTCCTCTACTGTACAGAAGCTTGTAGGCTGATAATTAGGGAGTTTGGGATGGACAAGTACACACTGCTATGTTCAAAATGGATAACCAACCAGGAACTGGTGTATAGGGTAGGGAACTCTGCTCAGGGTTATGTGACTGCCTGGATGGGCGGGGAGAATGGATATATGCATATATGTATGGCTAAGCCCCTTTGCTGTTCACCTGAAACTGTCACATCATTGTTAATCGGCTATACCCCAATACAAAACAAAAAAGTTAAAAAAAAAAAAAAAACTACAATGAGGAATGACCTCACGCTTGTCAGAATGGTCATCATTAAACAGTCTATAAATAATCAATGTTGGAGAGGGTATGGAGAAAAGGGAACTCTCTTACACTGTTGATGGGAATGTAAATTGGTGCAGCCATTATGAAAAACAGTATGGAGTGTCTCCAAAAAAATCTAAAAATAGAGTTGCCATATGATCTATCAATCCTACTCTTGGGCATATATAATAAACTATAATTTGAAAAGATACATGCACCCCTATGTTCAGCACAGAGCTATTTACATGAGCCAAGACATGGAAACAACCTAAATGTCCTTGACAGGTGAACAGATAAAGATGTGGTTTGGAATCACAGTGGAATATTACTCAGCCATAAAAAGAATAAAATAATGCCATTTGCACAACATGGATGGGCCTAGAGATTATCATACTAAACGAAAGAAGTCAGAAAGAGAAAGACAAATACCATATGATATCACTTATACATGGAATCTAAAACACAAATAAACATATATAAAAAACAGAAACAGACTCACGGACATAGAGAACATTCCTGTGACTGCCAAGGGGAAGAGGATGGAAAAAGAAAGAATTGGGAGTTTGGATTAACATATCCAAATCAGTATACATAGGATGAATAAACAATATCCTACTGTATAGCACAGGGGGCTATATTCAGTATCATGTGATAAACCATAGTGGAAAAGAATATGAAAAATAACATATATGTATGACAATGTCGCTTTTCTAAATAGCAGAAATTAAACACAACATTATAAATCAACTCTACCTAAATAAAAGAAAAAAAAGTACAACACTCAAAAAAATGAAAGAAAAAAATCTTACAGCACAAGCACTGTTAGCTCACAGAAGACAATAAATGTTAGCCTTATATATTTATAAAACTCAGAATCCTGAAACCACTTTCAACCTGCTTATATAATTTGATTCTTTGAAAAGATTCTACAAACTCCCAAATATTTCTTCTGACGATATTCATGCTCTTATGAAAATAATATGAAAGCCAAAATCCTGGAGCTTGCTCCCAGTTCTCCTTCTAATTATAGATCTTCCTGGACTTACAATGAAGTTATGTCCCAATAAACCCTTTATAAGTTGAATTTATTATATGTTGAAATGCATTTAATTCACCTTACCTACTGAATATCATAGCTTGGCCTAGCCTAGCTTAAACGTGTTCAGAACACTTATACTAGCCTAAGGTTGGGCAAAATCATCTAACACAAAGCCTGTTTTATAATAAAGAATTGAATATCTCATGTAATCTGTGGACTGATGAGCTGAAAGTGAAGAACAGAATGGTTGTATGGGTACAGAGTGGCGGTAAGTGAATTGGCAGTGTACCCTTGGGAGTGTGTAGCTGAAGGGGAGCTGCGGCTTGCTGCTGCTGCCCAGCATCACAAGAGAACACTGTGTCACATATCACTGGCCTGGGAAAAGATCAAAATTCAAAGTGCAGCTTCTACTGAATGTCTATTGCTTTTGCACCCTCATAAAGTCAAAATCATAAATTGAACCATAGTTAAGTCAGGTTATAGGAAAGGAGACATAATCCATTCTTTTACCACTGCCCTAGATACTGTGAAGATCTATTTGCTAGTGTTGCCAACACTGGATGAAGGTAACAATAACTGTTAACTTTTATTGAGTGATTGCTATCTTCAGGACCTGTGTAGAGATTTATACTCAGTTCTCTCACTTAAATCTCAGAACAGTCCTACCAGTTAGGCAGTATCGTTGCATGATCATGGAGCTCACAGTCAGATCACAAAATGTAGACATGTAGCCACTGTGCAGAGAAACCTCTACATCTAAGTTATCAAGGCCCAATATTTACCAAATAGGGGTGTAACAGGAAAGCTGACATTTGTCCTATATCCTAAAAGTCATAAATGTTTCAAAACTTAAAAGAGATCTCTATTCCAAATAATTTCTGGAGAAAGATTTACTTCCATTATGAAAATTCAAATCAAGATGCCAAATTATCCAAAGATAATTTTGACAACTTTGTATTCCTATCATTTCCTGGATTATGAGTGATAGGGTTGGAACACTGGACTAAAATAAAACATGAAGAAAGTCCAAGCCCATCATCTGCTCAAACAAATTCACTCACTCATTACTAAAGGACTCCATCATTCCCTACATCTCGTCTCATTTTCCTAAAAGTTATGCATTTTGTGTTTGAAATGGTAATTTAGAACCTCACTATCTAAACTTCCTGACTTAAAGTCTCAATTTGTATATACTTCTACAGCTTATATAGTCCACAGATTTTTTAAAACTGCAATTAAAAAAAATGTAATAAATATAGTATGATTTCCCATGATTATTTACTGTCAAGAGAATGGTTTCATCTGAAACAATGTCATCTTTCTGCATAACTATTGTCAGAGAACGTGATGTCATAATTTTAATATGTAATTGAGTAGTTTGTAAAAAATTTTACAACACTATGGATTGCATTCAACATTATCACTTTATTAAATCTACAAAAAGCAAAGGAGAAAAGGAAAGATATATGCATTTGAATGCAGAGTTCCAAAGAATAGCAAGGAGAGATAAGAAAGCCTTCCTCAGTGATCACTGCAAAGAAATAGAGGAAAACAATAGAATGGGAAAGACTAGCGATCTCCTCAAGAAAATTAGAGATACTACGGGAACATTTCATGCAAAGACGGGCTCAGTAAAGGACAGAAATAGTATGGACCTAACAAAAACAGCAGATATTAAGAAGAGGTGGCAAGAATACACAGAAGAACTGTACAAAAAAGATCTTCACGACCCAGATAATCATGACGGTATGATCACCAACCTAGAGCCAGACATCCAGGAATGTGAAGTCAAGTGGGCCTTAGGAAGCATCACTTCGAACAAAGCTAGTGGAGGTGATGGAATTCCAGTTGAGGTATTTCAAATCCTGAAAGATGATGCTGTGAAAGTGCTGCACTCAATATGCCAGCAAATTTGGAAAACTCAGCAGTGGCCACAGGACTGGAAAAGGTCAGTTTTCATTCCAATTCTAAAGGAAATGCCAATGATTGATCAAACCACTGCACAACTGCACTCATCTCACACGCTAGTAAAGTAATGCTCAAAATTTTCCAAGCCAGGCTTCAACAGTACGTGAACCGTGAACTTCTAGATGTTCAAGCTGGTTTTAGAAAAGGCAGAGGAACCAGAGATCAAATTGTCAACATCTATTGGATCATCGAAAAAGCAAAGAGTTGCAGAAAAGCATCTACTTCTGCTTTATTGACTATGCCAAAGCCTTTGACTGTGTGGATCACTACAAACTGTAGAAAATTCTTAAAGAGATGGGAATACCAGACCACCTGACCTGCCTCCTGAGAAATCTGTATACAGGTTAGGAAGCAAACTGGACATGGAACAACAGACTGGTTCCAAATCAGGAAAGGAGGATGTCAAAGCTCTGTATTGTCACCCTGCTTATTTAACTTATATGCAGAGTACATCATGAGAAACGCTGGGCTGGATGAAGCACAAACTGAAATCAAGATTGCTGGGCGAAATATCAATAACCTCAGATATGCAGATGACCTCACCCTTATGGCAGAAAGTGAAGAAGAACTAAAGAGGCTCTTGATGAAAGTGAAAGTGGAGAGTGAAAAAGTTGGCTTAAAGCTCAACATTCAGAAAATAAAGATCATGGCATCTGGTCCCATCACTTCATGGCAAATAGATGGAGAAACAGTGGAAACAGTATCAGACTCATTTCGGGGGGGCTCCATAATCACTGCAAATAATGACTGCAGCCTTGAAATTAAAAGACGCTTACTCCTTGGAAGAAAAGTTATGACCAAACTAGACAACATATTAAAAAGCAGAGATATTACTTTGCCAACAAAGGTCCATCTAGTCAAAGGTATGGTTTTTCCAGTAGTCATGTATGGATGTGAGAGCTGGACTGTGAAGAAGGCTGAGCGCCAAAGAGTTGATGCTTTTGAACTGTGGTGTTGGAGAAGACTCTTGAGAATCCCTTGGACTGCAAGGAGATCCAACCAGTCCATCCTAAAGGAAATCAGTGCTGAATATTCATTGGAAGGACTGGTGCTGAAACCGAAACTCCAATACTTTGGCCACCTGATGTGAAGGGCTGACTCATCTGAAAAGACCCTGATGCTGGGAAAGATTGAGGGTGGGAGAAGAAGGGGACGACAGAGGATAAGATGGTCGGATGGCATCACCGACTCAATGGGAATGAGTTTGAGTATACTCTGGGAGTTGGTGATGGACAGGGAGGATTGGTATCCTGCAGTACATGGGGTTGCAAAGAATCGGACAGAACTGAGTTTATGAACTGAACTGAAATCTACAAAATAAATGGAAGGACTCTCCAATTTTACTGTGGCTCAGCATGGCAGCTGAAACGATTTCTGCTACTTCTAGGAGATGTGTACTGTGACACCAAATCTTTCTATGGAAAAACTGACAGTGTGAGAAATGCTACTTTTAAAGGCTGGCTCTTAAACAGATTTTAGTCCTGAATCTTACACTGGCAATACCAGTAAGCTATACTACCAAATGACCGTCTAACAATCTGGGGAAATATTAACACATCTCATTGTCTTTTATGTATTTTGTTGTACTTAATAATAGTAACAACTTATATTGACTGAGGTCTATGTATCAAACAGGCAAAATGCTAAGGGTTTCATATGCACCATCTGTTGTGTATTTGTTTGCTGTGAGCTGTGATTTCAAATCCACTTTTTCTTCTCACTTTGACCTAAGAATGAGACTGTTTTAAGTGAAGCTGTTTACCTTGAGGAAGCTGTGTCAGGATGTTGTCATTAACATCTGTTGTTGTAGACAAGCAATCAGAGGCTCAAGAGAGAGGGGATAGATAAATAAATAAATATATATATAATTATGGCTGATCTGAGTTGCTGTACAGCAGAAACCAACACAACATTGTAAAGCAATTACTCTCCAAGTAAAAATAAACTTTAAAAAGCTCAGCTATTGGCAAGTACTGCTGGGGGCTTATCGATAAGAATGGGTGGTGGAAGGACCCTAGCTAGGGGTCAGGGGACTTTTAAGCTTTCAACACCAAGAGGTTTGACCTGCAACTCAAGAGTGTTTGGTCTGGGCAAGGTGGCTCTTAGCCCAGCAGTTGTAGAAACCATGTAGCAGCTCCAAGAAGGAAATACTGTGCCTGCCAGTGTCTTCATTCCCCAGGAATGTGCTCTAGCAACCAGCGACTTTCATTTTCTTGCTAGGCGGCTGGACATCAGCTCAGAGTTGGCTAAGCCCACTCTTCTGAAAATGAACTTGTAGAAATATCTACCTCCAGTAAATCTGAATTTTATTCTGTTAAAAACACTACAGGCCCAAAATGGTGTCACTTGTGCTAAAGCCCATGACACCAAACCTAGATTTAATACCTAACCTACTTGCAGTTTCAATCTTCACCAGAAATGTAATCTTAATCAATCAGTCTGAAATTTTCTGGTCAACACCAATGAGTTGCCACGTGAGTCCTCTCCATCCCCCAGGAAGAAGAGGCAGTCTGCATGATAAAACCCTTGCCGCACCCAGTCCTCCCAAGAGAAAATGTCCTGACCTAAAAGTAATCCTTTCTTTTCTTGGATAATAGTTTGCTCGCCCAGTTTTCTTCCTATAAAAACCTTCCATTTTGCACAACCCCTCAAAGCATCCTTCTAGTTGCTAGATGGATATGGCCCAATTCATGAATCACCTGGTATAGGCAATTAGATCTTTTCATTTACTTGACTTAATTTTCTTTTTCTCACTATTCCTTTCATCTTCCCCTTGCCTGGAACAAGTGTGATTAATCTCTTACTGTTTTGAAGTATGTTAATTCTTCATTGGTTTCTTAAGAGACATTATCCTGCATGTTATTGGCTCGTGAAATTACAATTCCCACAGTGAGCCTGTGCTAAATAAATTATTGGCAAAGACAATCTGAGTCTCTGAGCATAATTTGCCCCCAAACAGAACATCATTACATAAAAGGAAGAGTTTTAAGATATCTCCTGAGTACTAGTCACTTTTGTGACTCAAGTCTTAATAGTTCCCCAAACACAGTTCATGAAGACCCATTAAGTGCTAAAAGCCTGGAGACTGTTTATGTTATCTGCTTATTCCCCACCCTCACCTGTCAAAACTTCCTCTTCCTTTCAGATAATAAAAAATCACAATATAATGTGACTATACTGATCATTCAGGTGACCAAAATATATTTCTCACATATTCAGTTCAGTTCAGTCGCTCAGTCATGTCCGACTCTTTGCGACCCCATGAATCGCAGCACGCCAGGCCTCCCTGTCCATCACCATCTCTCGGAGTTCACTCAGACTCACATCCATTGAGTCAGTGATGCCATCCAGCCATCTCATCCTCGATCGTCCCCTCTCCTCCTGCCCCCAATCCCTCCCAGCATCAGAGTCTTTTCCAATGAGCCAACTCTTTGCATGAGGTGGCCAAAGTACTGGAGTTTCAGCTTCAGCATCATTCCTTCCAAAGAAATCCCAGGGTTGATCTCCTTCAGAATGGACTGGTTGGATCTCCTTGCAGTCCAAGGGACTCTCAAGAGTCTTCTCCAACACCACAGTTCAAAAGCATCAATTACAGTCCAGTGTTTCTCATGATGTACTCTGCATATAAGTTAAATAAGCAGGGTGACAATATACAGCCTTGACGTACTCCTTTTCCTACTTGGAACCAGTCTGTTGTTCCATGTCCAGTTCTAACTGTTGCTTCCTGACCTGCATACAGATTTCTCAAGAGGCAGGTTAGATGGTCTGGTATTCCCATTTTTTCAGAATTTTCCACAGTTTACTGTGATCCACACAGTCAAAGGCTTTGGCATAATCAATAAAGCAGAAGTAGATGTTTTTCTGGAACACTCTTGCTTTTTCCATGATCCAGCGGATGTTGGCAATTGTTGGCCAAAAAGTTTGATCCATTTTTTCCATAACATTCTATAAACTTTTTGGCTAACCCAATATTTGGTCTTCATCCACTGTTTCTGATTCACAGTTCTCAAATCCCATGGAATTTCCTGAGCTATGAGAACAAGAGGAGCATCTTTGCATAACAATGATTTGGGAGAATGACATTGAAACACGTACATTATCATATGTGAAATGAATCGTCAGTCCAGGTTCCATGCATGAGACAGGGTGCTCGGGGCTGGTGCACTGGGATGACCCTGAGGGATGGGATGGGGAGGGAGGTGGGAGGGGGGTTCAGGATGGGGAACACATGTATAGCGTGGCAGATTCATGTCAAGGTATGGCAAAACCACTACAATACTATAAAGTAATTAACCTCCAATTTAAATAAATTTAGATTTTTAAAAAGTTGATATTTTTTAAAAGTCTATAACCCTGTATGCAAGACAGCAAAAGAGACACAGATGTATAGAACAGACTTTTGGACTCTGTGGGAGAGGGAGAGGGTGGGATGATTTTGAAGAATGGCATTGAAACATGTATAATATCATGTAAGAAATGAATCACCAATCTAGGTTCGATGCAGGATACAGGATGCTTGGGGCTGGTGCACTGGGATGACCCAGAGGGATGGTATGGGGAGGGTAGTGGGAGGGGGGTTCAGGATTGGGAACTCATGCAGACCTGTGGCTGATTCATGTTGATGTATGGCAAAACAAATGCAGTATTGTAAAGTAAAATAAAGTAAAATTTTTTAAAAAAAGTCAATTGCATACAGTACCAACAGCATTATATGTCCAGTTATCTCTTGGGAAGAGCAAACCTGTATTGGACACCATGCATGAATTGATACTATCAAATTAATAAAGTTCCATAAATTAAAAAAAGAAAATTGCTCTCTTGTCCTTTGAAAATACTTCACAGCCCATAAAGGTGAAATGGGTGTCTGTGATTAATTCCCAATAAGCTCATTTCCAGTGCAACTGGGTCACTGTTAAGAAGGTGACCTTTGATAAGCACCCATAGGTGGGGGCTGGGTGCCAGGGGAATCAATCACATGGTTCAGTTCAGTTGCTCAGTCGTGTCTGACTCTTTGTGACCCCATGGACTGCAGCACACCAGGCCTCCCTGTCCATCACCAACTCCCAGAGCTTATTCAGACTCATTGAGTCAGTGATGCCATCCAACCATCTCATCCTCTGTCCCATTCTCCTTCTGCCTTAAATCTTTCCCAGCATCAGGGTCTTTTCAGATAAGTCAGTTCTTCACATCAGGTGGCCAAAGTATTGGAGTTTCAGCTTCAGCATCAGTCCTTCCAATGAATATTCAGCACTGATTTCATTTAAGATGGACTGATTGGATCTCTTTGCCTTCCAAGGGACTCTCAAGAGTCTTCTCCAACACCACAGTTCAGAAGAATCAATTCTTTGGCATTCAGCTTTCTCTATATTCCAATGCTCACATCCATATATGACTAATGGAAAAATCATAGCTTTGACTAGATGGATCTTTGTTTTCAAAGCCATGTGTCTGCTTTTTAATGCGCCATCTAAGTTGTTCATAACTTTTCTTCCAAGGAGCAAGTGTCTTTTAATTTCATGGCTACAGTCACCATCTGCAGTGATTTTGGAGCCCAAAAAATAAATTCTGTCACCGTTTTCACTTTTTCCCCATCTATTTGCCGTGAACTGATGGGTCCAGATGCCATGATCTTAGTTTTTTGAATGTTGAGTTTTAAGCCAACTTTTTCACTCTCCTCTTTCACTTTCATCAAGAGCCTCTTTAGTTCTTCACTTTCTACCATAAGGGTCGTGTCGTCGATATATCTGGTTATTGATATTTCTCCTGGCAATCTTGATTCCAGCTTGTGCTTCATCCAGCCCAGCATTTCTCGTGATGTACTCTGCATAGAAGTTAAATAAGCACAATGACAATATACAGCCTTCACATCCTCCTTTCCCGATTTGGAGCCAGGTCTGTTGTCCCATGTCCAGTTCTAACTGTTGCTTCCTGGCCTGCATACAGATTTCTCAAGAGGTAGGTCAGGTTGTCTGGTATTCCCATCTTTTTAAGAATTTTCCACAGTTTGTGGTGATACTCAGAGTCAAAGGCTTTGGCATAGTCAGTTAAGCAGATGTTTTTCTGGAAACCTTGTGCTTTTTTGATGATCCAACAGATGTTGGCTATTTTATCTCTGGTTCCTCTGCATTTTCTAAAACCAGCTTGAACATATGGAAGTTCACAGTTCATGTACTGTTGAAGCTTGGCCTGGAGAATTTTGAGCATTACTTTACTCGTGTGTGAGATGAATGCAATTGTGTGGTAGTTTGAGCATTCTTTGACGTTGCGTTTCTTTGGGATTGGAATGAAAACTGACCTTTTCCAGTCCTGTGGCCACTGCTGAGTTTTCCAAATTTGCTGGAGCAGTGGCTGTACTGTGCTGAGCGACTTTGAGGAGATACCCCATGTCCAAGGGCAAAGGAGAAGCCCCGGCAAGATGGTAGGATGGGTGAAACTGATTTAGAATCAAACCCCATACCTGCCAGAGCAACTTAGCATGCTCAAACAAACCTTGTGCGCACCAAGACCCAGAACCCACAGAGACTGAGAAATGGGGCAAGGTCCCAAACAAAGTGGTCACATGCTCAAGGAGCTTGTGGAGTTTGGCATGTGGAAGCACTCTGTTTCCCCAACCTAGAAGCTTCTCCTTTGGGATTTTCATGGAGGTTTTGTTATATAGGCAAGATTAACTCATTGGCCATTGGTGGTAGATTCAAACTCTAGACCCTTTCCCTTCTCCAAAAATCAAGGGGTGGGACTGAAAGTTCCAAACCTCTAACCACATGATTGAAGAAAGTAGGGAAAACCACTAGACTATTCAGGTATGACCTAAGTCAAACCCATAAGATTATAAAGTGGAAGTGAGAAATAGATTCAAGGAATTAGATCTGATAGACAGAGTGCCTGAAGAACTATGGACCGAGGTTCATGACCTTGTACAGGAGAAGGGATCAAGACCATCCCCAAGAAAAAGAAATGCAAAAAAGCAAAATGGCTATCTGAGGAGGACTTACAAATAGCTGTGAAAAGAAGAGAAGCAAAAAGCAAAGGAGAAAAGAAAAGATATACCATATACCCATTTGAATGCAGAGTTCCAAAGAATAGCAAGGAGAGATAAGAAAGCCTTCCTCAGTGATCAATGCAAAGAAACAGAGGAAAACAATAGAATGGGAAAGACTAAAGATCTCCTCAAGAAAATTTGAGATACTGAGGAAACATTTCATGCAAAGATGGGCTCAGAAAAGGACAAAAATGGTATGGACCTAACAAAAGCAGAAGATATTAAGAAGAGGTGGCAAGAATACACAGAGAGCTATACAAAAAAAGATCTTCATGACCAAGATAATCACAATGGTATGATCAGTCACCTAGACCCAGACATGACCAAGATAATCACAATGGTATGATCAGTCACCTAGAGCCAGACATCCTGAACTGTGAAGTGGGCCTTAGGAAACATCATTATGAACAAAACTAGTGGAGGTGATAGAATTCCAGTTGAGCTATTTCAAATCCTGAAAGATGATGCTGTGGAAGTGCTGCACTCAATATACCAGCAAATTTGGAAAACTCAGCAGTGGCCACAGGACTGGAAAAGGTCAGTTTTCATTCCAATCCCAAAGAAACGCAACGTCAAAGAATGCTCAAACTACCACACAATTGCATTCATCTCACACACGAGTAAAGTAATGCTCAAAATTCTCCAGGCCAAGCTTCAACAGTACATGAACTGTGAACTTCCATATGTTCAAGCTGGTTTTAGAAAATGCAGAGGAACCAGAGATAAAATAGCCAACATCTGTTGGATCATCAAAAAAGCAAGGTTTCCAGAAAAACATCTGCTTAACTGACTATGCCAAAGCCTTTGACTCTGGGTATCACCACAAACTGTGGAAAATTCTTAAAAAGATGGGAATACCAGACAACCTGACCTACCTCTTGAGAAATCTGTATGCAGGCCAGGAAGCAACAGTTAGAACTGGACATGGGACAACAGACCTGGCTCCAAATCGGGAAAGGAGGATGTGAAGGCTGTATATTGTCATTGTGCTTATTTAACTTCTATGCAGAGTACATCACGAGAAATGCTGGGCTGGATGAAGCACAAGCTGGAATCAAGATTGCCAGGAGAAATATCAATAACCAGATATATCGACGACACGACCCTTATGGTAGAAAGTGAAGAACTAAAGAGGCTCTTGATGAAAGTGAAAGAGGAGAGTGAAAAAGTTGGCTTAAAACTCAACATTCAAAAAACTAAGATCATGGCATCTGGACCCATCAGTTCACGGCAAATAGATGGGGAAAAAGTGAAAACGGTGACAGAATTTATTTTTTGGGCTCCAAAATCACTGCAGATGGTGACTGTAGCCATGAAATTAAAAGACACTTGCTCCTTGGAAGAAAAGTTATGAACAACTTAGATGGCGCATTAAAAAGCAGACACATGGCTTTGAAAACAAAGATCCATCTAGTCAAAGCTATGATTTTTCCATTAGTCATATATGGATGTGAGCATTGGAATATAGAGAAAGCTGAATGCCAAAGAATTGATTCTTCTGAACTGTGGTGTTGGAGAAGACTCTTGAGAGTCCCTTGGAAGGCAAAGAGATCCAATCAGTCCATCTTAAATGAAATCAGTGCTGAATATTCATTGGAAGGACTGATGCTGAAGCTGAAACTCCAATACTTTGGCCACCTGATGTGAAGAACTGACTTATCTGAAAAGACCCTGATGCTGGGAAAGATTTAAGGCAGAAGGAGAATGGGACAGAGGATGAGATGGTTGGATGGCATCACTGACTCAATGAGTCTGAATAAGCTCTGATTTTCTTGGACAGCAAAGAGATCAAACCAGTCAATCCTAAATGAAATCAGTGCTGAATATTCATTAGAAGGACTGTTGCTGAAACTCCAGTACTTTGGCCACCTGATGCGAAGTACTGACTCATTTGAAAAGACCCTGATCCTGGGAAAGATTGAAGGTGTGAGGAGAAGGGTATGACAGAGGATGAGATGGATGGATGGCATCACAGACTCAATGGACATGAGTTTGAATAAGCTCTGGGAGTTGGTGATGGACAGGGAGGCCTGGCATGCTGCAGTCATGGGGTCGCAAAGAGTCAGTCACCACTGAGCGACTGAACAGAACAGAACTGAACTTGTCCTATGTATCTCTTCATGTGGATTTTGATTTATATCCTTTAATATTTTTTTTGTAATATATTGGTAATCTAGTGAATAAACAAGTTTTCTGAGTTATGTCAGCCATTCTACCAAATTAATAGTACCCAAAGAGGGGACTGTGGGAACCTCCAGTTTATAGCGAACTGGTCAGAAGTACAGGTAACAACCTAGGTTTGCGATTAGTATCTGAAGTGGAGGGTGGTCTTGTGGGACTGAGCCCTTAACCAGTGGGATCTGATGCTATCTCTGGGTAGACAGTGTCAGAATGACGTGTCTTGAATTAAGTTGCAGGACATTCTGCTGGTGTCTTCGAATTGTTTGTGAGGGATGCCTCCATGCACACACTTTGGCATTGGGTTCAGAAGCCCAGAAGGCATACATTTTCCCTTGCTAAGATCCTTAGCGCAGGAGTGCTGCACAAGTATCTCCTGAGAACTCTAAGGCCCCAGGCCTGCAGCCCGCCTTCCTGAAGACCATGTGACAGACCTTGTGACACTGTTTGTATTCACGCCTATGTACATTCCTCTCTCTGTGAAGAAGAGCAAAGGGTTTCGCTTCTTGATAAAGGGATCACAGTTCTGACGTTTAAGAACTACATTGGGTCTCATCCATCCGTCTTTCCACCCCACTGCCTCCACCCCATGTCAGCACCTTCCCACTGATTACTGTGGTTTTCTCTGGTCTGCTTTCCTGCCTTTTTCTCCCTGTCCTGTATTCCATCTCCCACAAAGCTGCTGGCAATCTAAAAACATAACCGTGATGTCATCTTCAACTTTTTATCTGTTGGGGAAACACACTGAAACTGCCTGCTCTGGCTAGGCACGACTAATTTTACAACAGGAGGTCATAGTAAGGAACACAGAACTAACAAGCCTCCAACAACCAGAAGAATTTGGGAAAGGTCAAAAAGAGATACTGTGTGTCCTACTACCTCCCAGAATCCTCGCTGGCATCCATCTTGGCTGAGCAATGCTTGAGCCACCAGGAAGGACTCTGAGTCAGAATGATTGGCCAAAGACAGCCTGGAAACTAATCCCATCATCATAAAATCTGAGACTGCAAGCCAGGTGGCAGAACAGTTCTCCTGGGTTCCCTTACCCTACTGCTCTCCTCCCGGGTGCCCCTTCCCAATAAAGTCTCTTGCTTTGTCAGCTCATGTGTCTCCTCACACAATTCATTTCCAAGTGTTAGACAAAAGCCCAGACCCTGGAAAAGGGGTTCCACTTCCTGTAACATATCCTTTTAAACATACTTAAGAGTAGGTTGAATACAGGAGGTGTTCAATAAATATCCATTGAATAAATGCACTCCTTTTCCAAATCGGGAAAGGAGGATGTGAAGGCTGTATATTGTCATTGTGCTTATTTAACTTCTATGCAGAGTACATCACGAGAAATGCTGGGCATTTCTCAATATACCAGCAGCCCACATCCTCATCCTAAGACCCCAAAATAAACCCTGACTTGCTTCATGCAACACCCTAGGACCTTTGAGCCTAAGGGTCTGGCACTGTATTAGGTATAATAAAACATTCTCTAACATGCAAAATTAAAATCACAATCTCCAATTTGTGAAATGAATACATTACAAAAATATGCTCTTAATTCACAGTCAGGTAAGTAGATATGTGTGTGTGTGTGAGCTCTAAATCAACAAGAGGTGATCAAAGAGGATTATAATCTACTTTAGTGGCTGTGGTACTGAAGTGAGGTTTCCTTCAATATACCAGAGACAAGAAAGAACATGTCATTGAGGAGATGCCAGGGATGGAGGAAACCAGAAGAAGATATTCAGGTATATGAATGTTTATATAAAGCTTGTAAGTAAGGACTACCTACATTAAAGAGACAAAATAGGGGATAAGAGCATCAGTAATCACAGATGTGGTGGGGGAGGAGCAAGGATAGACTCAGAGAAGAGAGGTGCCATAGTCTATATTAACTAAAATATTTAGTGATCACATTTTTTATTCCTCCTTTATAGTTAAGTTTAAATATTGGCAGATAATTTTTTAAAAAATTTACTCTTCCACCTTCTTGAATAATTTTTTTGAACTTTATTAGATGGGGCAGGGCAAGGTAGAGTCTGCATCAGAGTGGGACTGGGGGGAATTTGGCAACTCAGAACAGGGTGTCAGAACAGAACAGGTGAGCAAGGCTCCTGTGGCTGGGGGTTATCCAGTGTGGGAAGTCAAGCCCCAGTAGAGTAATGAAGGTTCCCATATGGCAGCATCCCAGCACCAAGTGTTGTAGCCTGAGTGGGCGAGGATGGTATCTACACTGGTGCATGAACCCCAGCCTGCTGGAGGGAGGGGGCGGGTCATGGGGAGTGACTGGGGTGAGGAGGACTTTCACACGGGCAGGAAGAGTAGGGGTGGGGTGATTGGCAGCCCTTGTGGTAGGTCAGAGCCCAGATGGGTTGAGGAAGGCATTGGCATGAGGGAAAGGTGGGCGCAGCAATGGGAGAGGGATTACGCACAGAGGAAGTGATCAGATGTGTAAATATAGCAAGAATGATGACAGCCAATTTCTCACTGGAGAAGTGAGCTACAAATAGGGAAGGGGAGATATAAACATAAGTGGAAATGTACGTGTGTGTGTGTACATTTATATGGTCCTTAGAACTGTCCACTGAGAGGGCTTGATAGCAGAAACATCCCCAAAGGCAGTGCTCATTTAGTACCCAGATCTTGGTTTCTAATACCATTCTCCACTGGAAAGGAACAGAACTCCTTGAGAAAAGACTAACATAAGGGATAGAGTAAGGAATATAAGATGAGCCCCAAATATTTTACTGTACCAAGGAGCAAGGAGGTATTAAAAAAATGACGAATGTCCTAAGTCAAAAGGACACAGGAGTCAGCTTGAAAGAGCACCTCTGGCCTGATTTGGGATAATCTGAGCATCAAAATAAATGATTGTAAGGGCTGTAACTCACTAGATAAAACAGGAAACCATGACCTATATGGATACCTAAGAGTACATGGAGAATCTGATAAGAAATGAACTTTTTATGGTTTTTAAGCACCTCCCCACAAAAGGCTTGTTAGTTGGAAAGGGTACAAGAGTACTTTATGGAAGGAAAGTCTGGACAGTACCAATTTTATCAAGAACATCATCGCTGATGCCAGAAATTAAAATTATTTGAGACTTGATGGGACATGATTAGAGGGAGATAGCATTGATTTCATGATATTCCTATACAAGACCTAGAAGCATCAAAAAATCCAAAGTGGCCAGTAATCTTCAAAAGAATCAGATCTTGAAAATTAAAAAAAAAAAAAAACAAAAAAAACACCAAGCAACTATTTCAGACAGGAGACCAAATCTACATGGCAACTAAATCAAGTGAAAAAGGTTGAAATAAAGCACAGTATTAGGACAACTGCCAAAACCTGAATGGTATATAAGGAGGAGACACAGGAATACATCTATTTGAGTTTCCCAGTCACTCAGTCATGCCTGACTATTTGTGACCCTATGGACTGTATGTGGCTTGCCAAGCTTCTCTGTCCATGGAATTCTCTAGGCAAGAATACTGGAGTCGGTAGACATTCCGTTCTCCAGGGGATCTTCCAGAACCAGCGATTGAACCTGGGTCTCCTGCATTGCAGGTGGATTCTTTACCATCTGAGCCACCAGGGAAGCCCATAGAGCAGTAGTATTTTACAGTAAATAAACAGTAAGATATTTTAGGGAAATCGGACAAAAAAATGCTCTTGGTACTATATTGTACATTTTTGTAAATTTGATGTTGTTTAAAAAAATTTTTAAATGTCTTTAAAGAAAGAAAGAGGTAAATATATAAATTCTTCTATGGAAAAACCACAAGACATACTAGATATAACACTAAGCAAAAGTATTAAGGTATAGAAAAGTATCATATGATACTATTTGTGTTCATGCAGACATATATGTATACATAAATATATATGTTTGCGTGTGTGTATGTTTTATTTTATTTTTTTGCTTTGTTTTACACTGAAACAAAGCACAAAATCCCTTAGTAAAGTTTGTTTGAAGGAATAAGGATTAGAGGTTTGGGGAAATTTTTTTTTTTTTTTTTTACTTTTTATTGCATACTTTCCTATATTCTTGTTTTGCCATGTTTTACTTTAAAAAATCTCAATATTCAGCTTAATTAAGTAAAATCAATACAAAATAAATTTAAAAACATAATTCTAATCATAATACCTGTTTGCATTTCTGGATACCGTTATCCTTTCTTTCCATTTTGCAAGGCTAAGAGAAAAGAAATGGCACCACTGGAGACTTGGTATGTAGCACAAATCCTGGCACAGAGCAGACAATTATTAGCATGTGTGTGTGTGTGTCAGTCACTCGGTCATGTCTGACTCTGCAACCCCATGAACTGTAGCCCATCAGGCTCCTCTGTCTAAGGGATTCTCCTTGGACAAGAGTACTGGAGTGGGTTGCCTTTCCTTCTCCAAATTATTAGCATATTGTTGAATAAATGCATAAGGCAGAAACTCAAATACATAGGCATTTCACTAATAGATGATTTCATCATTTTTTGAGGTATAGGTCTGTGTTTACTGTTATGTCTGTAATATGTAGACTACAGTTAGAGTAACAAAGTTCCTCTTTATGAAGACTTCAGAACACTAAAGAAGTAGCAGAGAAATCTTACTCAGAGAGATTATGTGTATGTAATATGTTTTGGAAAAAAGGAGTGTGTTTTAAGTATTAGAAAAGAATTAAATTCTGATTCACATTGTGCTCCATTAATCCAAAGCTCCAAATTCAGGACACTTGTCTTTAGAAAAGTTTTGCTTGACAAAGAGCAAAACATACTCGGGGCACTCACAAAGAATAACATATATGAGAGAAGGTGACATACATTATTCAAAATAAGGGATGCTTGAAGACAAATGAAAGCCCAACTAATAGATACTGCTAGGAGATCCAACCAGTCCATTCTAAAGGAGATCAGTCCTGGGATTTCTCTGGAAGGAATGATGCTAAAGCTCAAACTCCAGTACTTTGGCCACCTCATGCGAAGAGTTGACTCATTGGAAAAGACTCTGATGCTGGGAGGGATTGGGGGCAGGAGGAGAAGGGGATGACAAAGGATGAGAAGGCTGGATGGCATCACCGACTCGATGGACGTGAGTGTGAGTGAACTCCAGGAGTTGGTGATGGACAGGGAGGCCTGGCGTGCTGCAATTCATGGAGTCGCAAAGAGTCGGACACGACTGAGCGACTGAACTGAACTGAAATGCTGAAAGCATAACATGATATCCTTCCTGCTTGAGCTTGGTGCAAAGGCTTTGGGGTTTTGTTGTTGAAAGAGGAATCCAGTAACAAGCTGTCATTTTGAGAGTGACATTGTGCTTCTTTCAGTCTTTGGGCTCTATCAGTAACTCACATTTATTCCACACACGGTAGCTATTCATTGCTTTTATCAGAAGTAGAAGAAAAACACATCAAAAAGGTAGAGAGGTGAGAAATCAAGACACAAAAAACTCTGTGGTTATCTATATAACATTACGAATTTTCTTTGACTTGATAAGTCATCACAGCACAAGACTTGGCTGACTGATAGTTGAAACTTTCCCTGTCTTACTAGAGAGTTAAGAGGCATTAAATTCACTAGACAACTGATAAAGTCATACCTAGAAACAAGTAAGAATTGATTAAAGCAAAATAGCA
Source organism: Cephalophus harveyi (assembly GCA_006410635.1). Lineage (NCBI taxonomy): Eukaryota > Metazoa > Chordata > Mammalia > Artiodactyla > Bovidae > Cephalophus > Cephalophus harveyi. Next base: position 617,184 of record SJYT01041271.1, read on the forward strand.
GCATAACAGTTATCTTCAGCATCAAAATGGCAAACATTTGGAAACAATGCCTATTGATTCCCCTTTGCCACTGACATTACTCAAGGATGAAAACACAAATATGCACACAGTGATTTAGCTGCATAATATACAACAAAGACATAGACTTGCTTAAATTATTTTGACTTTAATATTTTCAGAGTACATGTTTTATCCTATGATTTTTTTTTTTTTTTACCATTTGAGGAGAATCTGGCAAAAGAGTCAAATTATACAGGTTTCCTGCAAAGTTAGGTAACTAACACAGGATAAAATTATTTACTATTATTATTAATTTATTGCAATATAATTGACATCTATCATCATTTTAGTTTTCAGTATGCAACATAATGATTCAATATTTATAAGTATCAACTTTCAAAAAATATTATGTAAGTTATATTTTGAAACACTATCATTAATGTGTTTTTAGGTGAAGGACCTCTATTAATAAATGGAAAGCAATGCAACGGTTAATCTTTAAAAAAAAAAAAAGCTACTCAACAAACACACTAACAAAAGTCCAAAAAAAGTTTATAAACACAGAGAAAATAAAATATTTGGACTTTTTTAGATTAATAATTGGGCATATTTTTTTCCATTATAGGTACATTGCCTTAAATGTGGCTGAATAAAAGTGCACAGAGTGTAATATTTAAAAATATAGCTAATGTATACTATAAAAATAAGTTTATACTCTTTCCTAAACTCACAGACACACTATATTATATAGTCCACATAAACCGCTCAACCCCTTTCGTCACACATGAGTACAAAAACAAAACTAAAATCCCAATAAGACAGCCCTTGAGACTGCTCTTTATAAGAACTTCAAATATGGTCTTTAAATCTATAGGCTAATAAAGGAAGATGTGAATGCTGCTCTAGGGCCTCCTAGGTCTTCGAGTGTGAAAGCATCAGCAGGGTACCTCATGGCTAGGCTGGAGTTAGAGCGGGAACTGAGATGTGAACCCACCCGTGAATACTATGGGGAACCTGAAGACTGTCCTCCTCGTGGGAAGTGGCTAACATTGGTTTCTCTTCTCTTTACCAGGGACATTTAAAAAAATATATGGGAAAAGAGAGTTAGGAAGCAACAAAAACCATGTTTCATAGGAGTTTCTTTCAATCATTTAGAAAAAAAGGAAAAGCCTCATTGGGCATGCCAAACTGTACTGCCAGGGAAAAGTTTCAGTCTTAGATTAAAACTAGAATTCTGAGCTTCTTTTTTTCAACATGTTAGAGGATCAGCTAACCTTGGCTTAGACCGAGCATTTTAAGGCATAGATTTGGAAACAGGACAAAGGCTATGACCAATATTGCTAGAGAGTCCAAGGTTAAACTGGTAAAATATAAAAATAAAGCCAACCATTATTAGGGCATTTAAAAAAAATTATGTGGTTTCATTTTTCAGTTTCAATGAGCATTTTTCCAGAGTACAGGTATATGCTATTCATATAAAATACATGTTCAGTGATCTCTAAAACTGTACTTTCTATCAAGCCTCCTAATTCAGAGTCACGTGGTTTATCCTAAAACAGAGTTAACACTGTGCCTGGACCTGTTTCATGTGTGTTTCAAAGAGTTGAACAGTTTGTGCCCATGGATTCTGGGAAATGCTGCTTTTACGAGTGAGTGCTATGGGACTTCTATTAAATAAAAGCACAAGCTACTAACAGAGAGGCTTTAGAGGACTTGCCTGAGCAGTCAGGAAACTAGACGTTATGGTTATTATGGCAATGCTCACAGACACTGTCATCCAAAACAGTGGAATTGTTTGCTAGGCCCACAGCCCTTGACACCATGCCATTTGCAGGTATTTGCATATCTGCTTCCCACTAGATGAGCAGTACTCTGAAGACTAAGATATTTTCTTAATTTCTCAATTGCTACATATACTAGCATATAGTAAATACACAGAAATTATTTTTTAAATGTATGAACACCACCACTAAATAGTGTACCATAAACACCTCACTTATTTATTTGCATAGAAGGAAGCTGCTGCTAGAAAGCATGCAAAGAAGGAATACTCCAGTGTCTCCAATGTCTGACTCTCTTTTTCCCACACAGAATGGGAAAAACTCAACAGTTCAGAGTTCAGCAAAGCACCAGAAATTGTCTCCCATCACCACCTCCAAAAGTATCAGAAGATTAACAATTCTTAAGAGAATTCCTAAGGTCTCAAATAGTTAGTTTAGAAAAATAACTGAGGCATACACTCCTTTAGGGCAGGAACCTTTTTTCCTTTGCTTATCCTGATATCCTCAGGGCCTTTAAGGAGCATAATAAATGCTCAGTAAAAATGTATTGGGTGAATGACTACAGTAATGGTTATCTCTTTCCTAAATGCACAGAAGAATGAAAATAATAGAATTGAGAACAAGGATCTGGAGCTGCTATGAACATGCACTGCTGTGATACATGCCTCCTGACACTGTAGAATACCAGTAGGCCATAAAAAAGCATGATCAGGAATGCAAAAGCATGACAAGTTGGGATTATTTCTTTTTAGGGGCAAACAGATCTCAGTCCCTCACTAGCTCTGTGTACCACTGCTGCACAGCACAATAATTTACACGTGCATTAAGGATCCCAAGTTAACATAAAATTTTAAAAGCCAATCAATGTCTAGAACATTAAAGAAAGCACAGAGGAATATGATACAGTAAAGGAAAATTCCCATAAATTGCTGTTTAAATTAAATACTGGGTGGGGAAGATGTTCCAAAATGAGTTCAGAAGACCATATGTACCGCTTGTTCTGTGCTTGCAGATCTTTTCTCTATTTGTTGCCCATTCTGTGTGGGAAAAAGAGAGTCAGACATTGGAGACACTGGAGTATTCCTTCCTTGCATGCTTTCTAGCAGCAGCTTCCTTCTATGCTAACCACTCTAACTGAGCAGTCTCCCTTTCTGTCCCCAACTTAGCCCACCAAATTTAGACATCTCCATTATCTCCCCATCCTCTTCAAGAATGCAGACATTTACAACAGGAACCCTGACATCTACTGTTGACTCCTTAAACCTTAACCACTCCTGTGCAAACAGGTCCTTGCTCAATTCGTTTCGAAAATACCAATTGATTACACTTTCAGTGTTCAGTCAGAATTTCTTGACACACTATGGTCCGTCTTCCTTTGCATGAGACTTAGATCAAATATATTCAGCACAAGTCAATTATCAAAGCAAATTGTCTCTATTTCCACCTACCACATGAAAGTATCCCAAAAGGCTCAAGAGACAACATGTGATCAGCAAGGCAAGCATTATGTCATTTCAACAATATCCCTGCTAGTGAACAAATCCAGACTGGCCTGTACGACTTCCCAACATTGGCCAAGGCCACTTTAACCTTGCTGAAGGGATGGAAAATAATTGATGATGATTCTCCAAGTTATTTTGAAATATTTCCATGGAAAGAAACAGAGAAATGAACATGAGTAAGAGGAAACAAAGACAGTTTTAACAGAGAAATATAATGGATCTGGTTCAGCTAAATTTCAAGCAGATTACAGAGGAAGACCTTGGATTTGGTGATGTAAGGGATGAAGTAAGGGGCATTTCATGACCTCCCACCATAGGTGGACTGAAGCCTTGGGTGAGGGCTCTTACTTGCCCTACCTGAAACATAGTTAATAGTAAGCATAGAAAGTGGATGGGAAAAAGGACTGGATTGAGCTTTAATTGCAACTTTCTTGGATGAAACATCTTGGTTAAGTCACTTTGGCTCTCTTATCTGAAACAGAGATCATGAAAAAGCCTTATTAATTCCTCATGATGCTGTGGTTCCAAATATGTGAAGATTATTCTAACTTCTTGGGGATGACACTTTTAGAAGTCTAGGTTTGGGGAAATTTCACTAGTCACTCCTCAAAAGGGCTATATTAAGATCTCACCATTTCTGCCAAAATATCTGCCTCCTACTGTCTTGATAACTCTCAGACTTTTCCATGGGAATGGCAGTAAGTAGACTTAAGATAATTCTACATGGATTAGAGAATATCTGTTGGGCACCAGAACTTCCATGCTGTTACATATGTATTCTTAAATCAACTTTGAAGCCTAATGGCTTTTTAAAATCAAAGCTTCTTCCAAAATCCTCCTGGGAATATGATTTTTAAAGCATATGGATACAGAATCTGACCCAATATATTTTAAATAAGGCTCTTTGATTTGTCATATGCTTTTGAAATATGGTGTTTGCCTACCTGTTCTCTCTAGCTCCCTGGAAAGCTAGGAAGACTCTTAAATAATTGTATCCTCAATGTTCTCTGAATTCCACTGCTAGTGGACTATCTCTGTCAGATAAACTTGATGTCTACCTAAAGCATTCTCTGATCCTCACATTTGTGTTTTCTGCTGTCAAAGCCAAGAATTACAAAGCCAATCTCTGGAATGGAAAACATTACTATATGACTGTTCTGTATCAGAGGACTTCTCTCACAGAAAAGTGGAAACATGGGTGACAAGATCAATTACCTTAAAAGAAAGTGAAAGTGAAAGTTGCTCAGTCGTGTCTGACTTTTTGAGACCCCATGGGCTATACATTCATGGAATTCTTCAGGCCAGAATACTGGTGTGGGTAGCCTTTCCCTTCTCCAGGGGATCTTCCCAACCCAGGGATCAAACCCAGGTCTCCCACACTGCAGGTAGATAGATTCTTTACCAGCTGAGCCATAAGGGAAGCCCAAGAATACTGGAGTGTATAGCATATCCCTTCTCCAGGGGATCTTTGACCCAGTCCCATCTTAAAAGAAGTTAACCTGAAAGGTAAGGAGGACTGTACATGCATTTCCAAATTGCTCATATAGCCTATCTCACCACATCACAATCTGTACAATGATAGCCTTCTTCCTTCTCCATCGGCTGTCCATCTGTAGAGGTGAGTATTAGTCTCGCAACATAAAAGCAAGGTAACCTGGGAATAAGGTCAGTAGGTGAAAATTTTAACAGATCACAAAAGCAGGACAACTCAACTTAGGAAAGAGAGAACAGAGAGAAGAGAGAAAGGACAGAGAATGGATTGTAGATCCTCCTTTAAAGGAAACAAAAATCTTCCACTGAGTTATACCAATGCAGAAATTCTCCCAACACTGCATGAATTCTCAAGTTTGATTCTCACTGGCTGATTCTATATCCTTTCAACTAACTACTCTATCCTATAATTCCATACATGTTAATGAATACTTAAAAGCAAATACCACACAGAGAAAGGGAATGATGATATTTCACGTAAAAATGAAATCACAAACAGACCTGAATTCCAAATATACTGAGTTCTATTGGTATTAGTGGAAATAAAACAATGACTTTACATCTGAGTAAGTCCAATGTAGTATTTAAAAAGAAAACATATTTCAACAGAACTGACAGAGCAATGAATCATTCTACATTTAATAGACTATATTAGTATCTAGAGATGTTAACGTTTAGTTTAGCAAAGGACTGCCTCTGAGTAAAACAGAAAAACAGTTTAATTGAGATTTTATTTCATTTGGATTTATGTCAATGGGTGTGGTCACTGGTTTAAAGGAAAACCAGAAGTTTAGCTTTTTTTTTTTTGCTTGAAGAATTCTTCATCTCATAGATTTTACTTTTTTCTTTTTTTAAAATTAAATTTAATTATTTATTTTAATTGGAGGCTAATTACTTTACAATATTGTATTGGTTTTGCCATACATCAACCTGAATCTGCCACGGGTGTACACGTGTTCCCCAACCTGAACCCCCCTCCCTCCTCCCTCCCCGTACCATCCCTCTGGGTCGTCCTAGTGCACCAGCCCCAAGCATCCTGTATCCTGCATCAAACCTGGACTGGCGATTCGTTTCTTATATGATATTATACATGTTTCAATCCCATTCTCCCAAATCATTCCACTCTCTCCCTCTCCCACAGAGTCCAAAAGACTGTTCTATATATCTGTGTCTCTTTTGCTGTTTTGCATACAGGGTTATTGTTACCATCTTTCTAAATTCCATATATATAGATAGTATTAACATTTGTCCCAGAAAGACAAATGATAAAAACATCATTTTATGGATGATGATACTTCTATCTCCCAAATTTAAAAATTGCTTTCTATAATAATTTTAAAAGACAGTCATTGACATAAAAAGGCACAACATATAAAGTTATAGCTACTAATTGGCATGCATTTATTCCCTAGGCAATGTGCTGAAGGTTTTATGTACATTAATTCGATTAATTCTTATGATACTGGAATTCCACAAGGTGGGCATTGTACTTCAAGTTAGCTAAAGATAAAGGAAGTGAGAGTGTCAGTCACTCAGTCATGTCTGACTCATTGGGACCCCATGGACTGGAGCCCGCCAGGCTCCTCTGTCCATGGGATTCTCCAGGCAAGAGTACTAGAGTGGGTAGCCATTCTCTTCTCCAGGGGATCTTTTCAATCCAGGGATTGAACCCAGGTCTCCCGCATTGCAGGCAGGTTCTTTCCAGTTTGAGCCACCAGGGAAGCTCAAAGACAAGGAAACTGAGGCTTAAAGAGGGTATGCAATTTGCCAAGGGTCACAGAACAAAGAAGAGATGGAGCTGGAATTCAAATCCAAGCAAATTTTGTTCTTTTCTTTTCCTCTTCATTTTTTTTGGTCATAATTGAAAAGAATAAAAGCTACAACAAATAACCATATTTGACTTACTAGAACATAAATACTAGTTTCAAATATAAGTACTAAGCCAGACTTTGCCGACAAAGGTCCGTATAGTCAAAGCTACGATTTTTCTAGTAGTCATGTATGGATGTGAGAGCTGGACCATAAAGAAAGCTGGTCACTGAAGAATTGATGCTTTTGAACTGTGGTGTTGGAAAAGACTCTTGAGAGTCCCTTGAACTTCAAGGAGATCCAACCAGTTAATCCTAAAGAAAATCAATCCTGAATATTCATTGGAAGGCCTGATGCTGAAGCTGAAGCTCCAATACTTTGACCACTTGACACAAAGAGCTGAGTCATTAGAAAATACTCTGATGCTGGAAAAGATTGAAGGCGGGAAGAGAAGGGGACGACAGAGGATGAGATGGTTGGATGGCATCACCGACTCCATGGGCATGAGTTTGAGCAAGCTCTGGGAGTTGGTGATGGACAGGGAAGCCTGGAGTGCTGTAGTCCATGGGGTTGCAAAGAGTGGAATATGACTGAGCAACTAAACTGAACTAAGCCAGACATAAGTTACATTATACTAAAAAAAAAGAAAGAAAAAACAATACAGTAAAATTCACACTCTATAGGCTGATGGAGTCCTTTGAGATCTTCACCTACAGCACTGTTTCTCAAGACTTTTTTTCTTCCCCTGTTTAATGAGTTTTCTTTACAATGTTGTCTTTAATGGGGTGCTTCATGAAATTTTAATGCCACAGATATACTACATGTCTGTTTATGTACTATATTAATACTTCATAAAAGTAGTACAATTTTTTTTTTTTTACTTTTTTGCTTCTGAGAATGAATTTTTGCCCCTTGGCGAGCAATGAGAATGCTTAATCTAGAGGTTATATCTGTTTATCCCAAATCTTTCAACCCACTAGCTATTACTTAGCATTGCATGGGGTTAGGGTTTTAAATTTTTAGCTTGAAGTTTTTCAGTGAGTTAAAATGCAAACTCATAGACTATGTTGAGCCATTTGTACCAATGTGAATAGAAGAACAGAAAGCCAAAATATACAATGGAGAAAAGAAAATCCCTTTAACAAGTGTTGCTGGGAAAACTGGTCAACCACTTGGAAAAGAATGAAACTATAAAACTTTCTAACACCATACACAAAAACAAATTCAAAATGGATTAAAGGTCTAAATGTAAGACCAGAAACTATAAAATTTAGAGGAAAACATAGGCAGATCACTCTCTGACATAAATAACAGCAAGATCCTCTATGACTCACCTCCCAGAGTAATGTTGAACTAAACACAAAAATAAACAAACGGGACCTAATTAAACTTAAAATCTTTTGCACAATGAAGGAAGGTGTAAAGCAAGGTGTAAAGGCAGCCTTCAGAATGGGAGAAAATAATAGCAAATGAAACAACTGACAAAGAATTAATCTCCAAAATACACAAGCAACAGCTCAATACAAGAAAAATAAATGACCCAATCAAAGAATGGGCCAAAGAACTAAACAGACATTTCTCCAAAGAGGACATACAAATGGCCAACAAACAGGAAACGATGCTCAACATCCCTCATTAACAAAGAAATGCAAATCAAGACTACAATGAGGTACTATCTCACGCAGGTCAGAATGGCCACCTTCAAAAAGTCTACAAACAATAAATGCTGGAGAGGGTGTGGAGAAAAGGGAACCCTCCTACACTTTTGGTGGGAATGCAAACTAGTACAGACACCATGGAGAACAGTGTGGAGATTCCTTAAAAAACTGGAATTAGAACTGCCATACAACTGAGTAAATTCTACTGCTGGGCATACACACTGAGGAAACCAGAATTGAAAGAGGCACATGTACCTCAATGTTCATTGCAGCACTGTTTACAATAGCTAGGACATGGAGGCAACCTAGATGTCCCCCAGCAGACAAATAGATAAAGAAGTTGTGGTAAATATACACAATGGAATATTACTTAGCTATAAAAAAGAACACATTTGAGTCAGTTCTAATGAGGTGGATGAAAATGAAGCCTATTATACAGAGTGAAGTAAATCAGAAAGAGAAACACCAATGCAGTATATCAACACATATATATGGAATTTAGAAAGATGGTAATGACGACACTATATGCAAGACAGCAAAAGAGACACAGATGTAAAGAACAGGCTTTTTGACTATGTGGGAAAAGGCAAGGGTGTGACGATATGACAGAATAGCATTGAAACGTGTATATTACCACATGTAAAATGGAGGACCAGTCAGGTTTGATTCATGAAGCAGGGCACTCAAAGCTGATGGCTCTGGGACAACCCAGAGGGATGGGGTAGGGAGGGTTGTGGGTGGGGGGTTCAGGATGGGGGAACACCTGTACACCCGTGGCTGATTCATGTCGATGCATGGTGAAAAGCACCACCATACTGTAAAGTAATTAGCCTCCAACTAAAAAATAAAAATAAAAAAGAAAAGCAGAAAGCCAGTCTGATAGGGGAAAGGTGAATGTAAGGGTCCTCCCTGCTGGAGCAGGGGTGCGGGGGTGGGGAGTCGGGGAGAGGAGGGGAGATAGAGAACCTCTGGTGCCGGAGCGCCTGTGTCAGCACTGAGCTTCAGTGTAGTCCTGCTGAACATGTCAACATGAAGTAAGGACCTTAAGAAGAGATGCGAGCTTCCATTCATGATGAACAAGAAATCTTAGTCATAGGCACCTTAGTGACCGTCACCTTATTGATTAATGTGTAAACATTAGGTTTCCTGCCTGACAAGAATTTTCTCTTTGGTCCCATTCAGGCCTGTTTGCATATTCCCAACTGCTACGTGTCCAGGAACAAGAAAGTTTGTGTAACGTTCCAAAGAAACCACTCGACACCATGGCTCATTTTAACCCAGGTATGAATAGAAGACAGAGATGAATTCACAAATACTTCTTTCACATGCACTGTCAAATATAACTTTTCACTCCCAGAGGCCAAAATGGTCTTAACCATTGAAGTAATTATAGCTCACAACTATAATTTAGAGTGAGTTCTGGTTGACTCTACATTCACACAGGAAAATAATTCACTCGTCTTGTTGGAACACTGCAGTAAATAACTATATAAAACCTATATAGTCAGCAACCCTAGACAATATGGTGAATCTAAATAGAAATCAATGGTTGATAATTTAATAAGACAATAATAATAATTATTCCCTGGTGGCTCAGATGGTAAAGCGTCTGCCTGCAATGTGGGAGACCTGGGTTCGATCCCTGGGTTGGGAAGATCTCCTGGAGAAGAAAACGGCAACCCACTCCAGTACTCTTGCCTGGAAAATCCCACGGATGGAACAGCCTGGTGGGCTACAGTCCATGGGGTCGCAAAGAGTCGGACACGACTGAGCAACTTCACTTTCACGTTCACCATTTATTTGTTGCCAAATTAAATGCTTAAATGCTATACTCGATCCTTTACAAATACTACCGATTTAATTCTTCCAGCAATCATATGAGATAAAATTTGTATTGTCATTTACAGAGGAAATGAGTTCAGAAAGGATGGATGATTTTCCTTGAACTACTTACCAAGTGAGGGAAGAAGTCAAACTTCTGCCATCTGAAGCTGATGCTTTGCTATTTTAGCCACAGTGAAATTATCTCAGTGAAATGACAGAAAGATTCATGTCTGCAAACTTAATTCCAATCAAATGGAGGAATCTTGGGCAAGTGAAGAGGTAATAAATATGCTGTATAATATGTTTTGAGATTTTGCATGTGAGAAGCTACTCATGCAGATGATTTCAAATGAAGTATCATTTTTTAAAAAATAAAAGTCTTTAAGACAGGTATTGGTTAGAATTTTCTGACTTTGAGGGTCATAAAACATATACTTGCGTATATGTTTACCCTTGTAAATGACAAACAAAACGGCGGCTATTTCACAGAAGCACAGGTACACTTCCCAGAGGCTGGGACTATTGTCCTAAATTGTCTGTATCACCCATTCCCTATTCATGGCAGGGGACCTTATGATTTGAAAGGACTGCCCATATGAAAGGATGGTCCTTGTTTAAATTTTTCAGCATACTTTACATTTTGTATTAGAGTCTCTGACAAGACAGGATAATGAAAACTAGGAAGGCAGAAATGGAATGGCAAAAAAACAGTCAGGCTCTAAGAAATTATTTTATGGAGGAGGATACACAGTGATTAGGAGCCATGTTAATGAGCCAGAACTCAAACTTAGGTCTCCTAATTCCTAGACCAGTAATTTTTTATAACAGTACACTGTTATCAAGTAGAATAATAAATAGGCTTGAAATTATAGCAAAAATTGACCTAAATATACATCATCAATTATAAGCTTCTCCATGCAGACTGACCTAATTAAATAATTTAAACACACGGACAACAAAGGAGAAATATAATTTATCTTTTAAACTACTAACATGATTATGCTTACTATGTACCAGATGGATAATCAAACATCCCCATATAGTGATAATATGAGTAGCTCCAAAACAAAGGCTGAAATTGTTCTCACATGTGAAGTAATGTGTGCAACTGGTCAAAGAATAACCACTGCAATAAAAGATGTTTTTGCTTAATTTCCTGGAGATTTCAGATGTTTGTTTAGCCTTTATTAACTGGAAAATTCCTCTACTCATTGTACACTTACTGACATATTCTATTAGGAAAATGTTTGTTTTCCAAAGAAATAATCCAAGCCACAAAATTCAGCCAGTATTTCATAATATTAACTTGACAATAAAGTATTTTATCAATAAAACATTTTTTAAATGTTTCTGTAGACACCAATGAAATTCTTACTAATTTATAGGTTAGAAATTCTTACTAACTTAATTATGCTCCTCTGAGAAAGCTTCCTATATCAGATCTTTGAAAGATTTTACTAGATTTCTCTTAAGACTAATGCATACAAACGCTATATTTTAAAATATATTATATGATATAATTATGAACACTACTAAAGAGATGCAGCATACACACTTTATCTTTTCAATGTTCTATTACTTAAAACTAATTTTATAGCAGAGAATCTAGGCATTTTCCGTATATTTTAAACATTAATAAAATAATCATGTAGAATCATCCCTTTCTAGAAGACTCATCATACCATTTTAACAACATATGGAAGTCCAGTATATTTTTAAACCTGAAGTCATGTTAGCACTTAGTTCATGAAAACTCTGTTGTCTATAACAGCTACTGATTAATCCCCCAAATGTTGTGATTATCTTAATAGAAGGAAAAACATACAGTTATGTGAGTCATGCTGCTTCCTTAACTTAGACACACATTTACAGCATTATTCTAAATTGCCAAACCTCATCATCCCAAATCCTAGAATGACAGATAATACTAATCATGGCATTGCTCAGCACTATATGAAATCTGTACAAATCTGGAAAATTACAGCTAAAATCAAGTATACCTCCATATATATTTCCTATCACTTTCAAACAAAAACACCATTTGTAAGTCTTGTTACTTACCTAGAAGCATGTTTCTCAGCAGTAGTCAATTCAGCCAGTCTGAAAACTTTGTATTATACAAGTATCAAGAGCTGAGAAGTATGTTAATCTGCCACAGGCTTTATTACAGTGAGAGTGGGAGCCCTCACAAACTCTTCTTGTATCCTAAGCCTCCTGGAGTACTGGACTGACTCCACTCGCTGTGGACCTTGGTTGAAACTAACAAACAATACAGAGACTGTCAGTAGATGCTGCCTCCTCAGCCCACAGAGCCAAAAAAAATTATGGAAAAGTAGGTTATTTCACTGGAGTTGGAGATATAAATTTTGAATTGATCATGCTGTTTCTTTAAAATTCCGAGTAGCATTTTCTACCAAATTAACAAATAAAACAAGTGCAACTCATGCAAACAAGCTTATAAAATCATATTTAAAAAAATCTAACTACCCAATTTTCCCCCAATGCTTTTTTTAAAATTTAAGATACATTTAACTCTAAACTAAAAAGAAATCCTGCAAAATAAGCTCTGTATAATATACATGTTTTCAGGGAAGACTGTATATTAAAATTATATCACTCATCAAGAATCAGAGAATGCAAATATTTTTATTATTTAGTGTTACGAGCTTGAGCCTCCAATGAGATTTCAGTTTCACAAAGGGTTGTTTGATTCCAATACAAAGATAATTATTTCTGAAATAGGTTTCTCTTGAGAGAACAAACCTTACAGTTTTAAAGCAATAAGGATATTGCAGTGCATATTTAACAAAGGAATATCTCATTTCTTTGTATGTTTCTACTGGCTGTGAATTAACAATTTAAAAGGAGAAAAATCTATCTGACCTCAAAGGAAGAATACATAGCATGCCAGCTAACACTAAAGCCAGTAAGTGGAATGTGATTTCTGAGACTATGTTTTCTGAAGTAGAAAATAAAATGATACATCCAAATATTACATATGTTAGCAATTGTTTTTAAATTATGTGCAGCAGATATTTCTTTTTACATATTATAATGACAGTGGACAGAAATTAAACTATGTATACCTTCCTGGGATCCGGATCCTTGAGCAGTAAAGTTTTCCTGGTATTCATTCATGTTTCTGTATTTCCCTATTAAAGATAATTTTGGGATTCAACTTTTACATGATCAGCTACTTTTATTTTTATTAAAATAGGCCGAAAAGTTTAAGAAAAATGAGTCTGAGAAAGAGGTAAATGGGAAACAAATCTAGGAACAAAGAGAACAAAAGGAGAGGTGGTCAAGGATGATGACGACACAACAGACCAAAATCTGGGGTTCTTCGGTCATTGTAAAATGTAGGCCTTGCATATGTCAAATATATTTATTTGGATGTAGTGACCTGAAGGATTATGCATATAAATTCTCACATGGGATAAACCAAGTTTCAAGAGGGACAAGGGTATGCATGTGTGTATGTTTATACTAATAAACGTTTTTCTATAAATGTGGAAGGAAGCCTCTCTCCCTGCCCCTGACACCCCGTTCACTTTTACCTAGTGGCTGTCACACTTGAGCGACACCAGAATCCCCTGAAGGGCTTGTTAAAACAGACTGCTGGGCCCAAGCCCTAGAGTTTCTGATTCAGTCTGTCTAGAGTGGGGCCTGAGAATTTATATTATAGCAAATTCTCAGGTGATGCTAAAGTTTCTGGTCCTGGGACCACACTTTGAGAACCACTGCTTTAGCTCATTATATTATCCTATAATCTAGCATGAAGACAGTTCCAGTGTAAATTGTTTATTACTATATTACATAGATTCTAAAGGCTTCTTCACCCACACATTTTCACAGCTCTGAATCAGGATGTGTCTATAATTAATCACAACTTACAGAAGCTATGCAGAGGGCAGTGCCTACAACATGCATGTCAGTGTCTGCATGGACTTGGCCACAGCTGTTCATATTGTCTCTTCAGTTGAGTGATATCATTTTTGAATGATATCAAATGTTGTTTGCCATTTAAAAATAATTTTTTTAAAAACCAATGCTTTAAAAAGCACACTATGATTTTAAAAATAAGTCATAGCATACAAAGATGAATACAAACAGGTGTGGTGTGTATACTTGTTGGTGAATCAGATGTTAATTACTGGAGAAATGACAGCAAATTAAGACTTTCTTGGAAAGTAGCATTCCATTCCATTACAGGATATAAGAATAGTAATCACTAGTGGAAGAAACTATGGTACATGTAAAGTTTTGCCTATCACAGGCCCAGAAATGCAGCTGAAGCTAGACGGAATCACCAAATCCCTCTGAACAGAAATTTAAATGTGATTTGCTGGTGTGAATAATTCACAGGTCCCTAGGGAATCTCTTTAAAGCTCTGCACCATAGTTTATTGACAGTTGCTGTTGCTGGGGGCCTACTCTTCAGACACGCACATTTCCACTCAGCGACACTCCTCTGGGACCAAGCTACGGAAGCTGATCCTCTCAGATGAGCTGAAGCCCGCTCACCAAAAGAGGGAGCTGCCCTCCTTGAGCCCAGTCTCTGACACAGGGCTGTCTCCCTCTACCAGGACCCACCAGCGCTATAAGTCAGATGCCACCTCCAACATGTCTCAGCAGCAACCTGAAACGAACAGCCAGCCACCCTAAAGTGGAGAATGAGCATGAGGAGCTCTCCTCCAGCACCGAGAGTATTGATAATTCATTCAGTTCCCCTGTCAGACTGGCTCCTGAGCGAGGATTCATCAAGTCGCTGATGGCGATTGGCAAGCAGCTGGCCAGCTCCCCACCAAGGAGCAGAAGACACAGCGGCGGATCTCAGCGCTCTCCCTGCTCGACCACAAACTCCCCGCCCGTGTCTGGCTGCCCCCTGTTGGCTGTGACCACCACATGGTCCACATGCCCCACACCCAGGCTGTCGTCCTTAACTCTAAGGACAAGGCTCCCTACCTGATCTATGCGGAGGTCCTCGAATGTGAAAACTTTGACACCACTAGGGTCCCTGCTCAGATCCCCGAGAACCGAATTCAGAACACCCAGTCTGTAGAGAACCTGCCCAAATGCAGCATCACCCACGAGCAGCGGGCAGGCAACTTCTGCACTGTGCCCAACTATGACAACGATGATGAGGCCTGGCCAGTGGATGACACAGGTGAGCTGCAGGTGGAGGTCCCTGAAGTGCACACCAATAGCTGTGGCAACATCTCCCAGCTCTCCGTGGACAGCATCACCAGCCAGGAAAGCAGGGCGTCTGTGTTCATTGCAGCAGGTGATATCCGATAGCGCCTTTCGGAGCAGCTGGCTCACACCCCCACAGCCTTCAAACGAGACCCAGAAGACCCTTCTGCAGTTGCTCTCAAAGAGCCCTGGCAGGAGAAAGCATGGTGCATTAGAGAGGGTTCCCCCTATGGCCATCTCCCCAACTGGAGGCTCCCGTCAGTCATTGTCAAGTGTGGGGATGACCTTCGGCAGGAGCTGTTGGCCTTCCAGGTGTTAGAAGCACCTGCAGTCCATTTGGGAAGAGGAGTGAGTATCCCTGTGGATCAAGCCATGCAAGATTCTCGTGATTTCGGCCGACAGCTGCTTGACTGAACAGTGGTCAACACTGTATCCGTACACCAGCTGAAGAAGCAGTCTCAGCTCTCCCTGCTCGATGACTTCCTACAGGAGCATGCCAGTTACACCAGAGAGGCATTCCTCAGATCCCGGCGCAATTTTGTGCAGAGTTGCACTGGCTACTGCGTGGTCTGCTACCTGCTGCAGGTCAAGGGCAGACACAACGGGAACATCCTGTTGGACGCAGAAGGCTATCATCCACGTCGACTTTGGCTTCATCCTATCCAGCTCACCCTGAAACCTGGGCTTTGAGACATCGGCCTTTAAGCTGGCCACAGAGTTTGTGGATGGGATGGGCGGCCTGGATGGCGACATGTTTACCTATTCCAGGATGTTGATGCTGCAGGGGCGGATCGCGGCTCGGAAACGCAGGGCTAAGGTGGTGCAGACCGTAGAGACCATGCGGCAAGGTGCTCAGCTTCCTTGCTTCCACGGCTCCAGCACCATCCGAAACCTCAAGGAGAGGTTCCACATGAGCGTGACTGAGGAGCGGCTCCAGCTGCTGGTGGAGCAGATGCTGGACGGCGGCATGTGGTCTATCACCACCACACTCTATGACGGCTTCCAGTGCCTCACCAACGGCATCATGTGACGCCCTCCTCCTCAGGCCCCAGTGCGATGGGGGGGTTCAGGGGACCCTCCCTGGGAAGGCCCTTGGAGAAACCCTAAGCCAGGAATAGCCATCCACCAAGGTTAACGGAGGGCAAGACATACAAAGGCTCATGTGGTAACCACAGAGCTTGCCAGGGCGGGTGGGGAGAGCCAGCTGCAGGGTCCAGACTCGACTGGGGCTTCCTTGCCGCCACCCCAGCTGGGTCAGTGTTACCACCTGATGGACTCCAGGACTCACTGCCCTCGAGAGGCCAGAGTGATAAATGTGAGGGACGCTGGGGCCTCGCTTCTTCCCACCAGGGTCCGAGAGGATCTTTCCACAGGCCATCTCTGCATGTATTCTGAGTCCCAGGAAGGAGAAGAGAGTAGGTCCTTGGTACTGAGGACTTGATCCTGTGGCTGGCCTTTGGCCATGCTGCGGCCTGACTGTCCCCTCCCAGGGACCTAGCCCGAGCCCGAGTTCCCCTGGGTAGGTGGGCTTTGGCATAGGGTCCTGCACTTGCTGAGGTCCCCCGTCCCAAAAGTGAGGAAGGGAATGATCACGGCCCCTCCAGTCTGAGGGCACTGGCCTAGCCTCGGGGAATTCCTTGCCCTGATCCCTTTTTGTTTGAAATAAAGTCCTTAGTTATAAATTTTTTTTTCTTTTCCTAGTGATATGTAAAGTAATGATGTGAATGGACAATCTAGACTTCCGTGGTGGTCCAGTAGGTAAGACTCCACGCTTCCACTGCAGGAGACACAGGTGCCATTTGCGGTTGGGGAAATTCCACATGCCGAGGAGTACAGTCAAAAAAAATTAAGAAAATCTGAGGTTTGATAAAATGTGATATTATCTGGAAATAAAACAATCACTCTTGGGAGAAGCTATTTACAAATTAATGAATAATAAGTTGATTTAAAGCAGGTTTTTGTCGTTGTTATTCAAAATGTGGTGTGGAAAAACCTAAAGAACCATCCAGGATGTCTGCTAAAAACACATATATCTGGGACTACCAGAGATCCACTGACTCAAGTATCTTTGGTCTAAAGACTGACCATTTCACTTCTAAGTAAACAGCAATTTAATAAGAATAGCAATAGGACTGAGGACTCTTAAATGTTTGTGGTAATAATGTATTTCTGTAAAGCAAGCAAGCTACCTTTGATTCCAAATCAATTACAATAAACCTTGGGTATTGCCTAAATGACTAAAGCTACGTATGGATGCCTCTGTGATAGTTTATCCCCACAGGAACTTTTAAAAACTGAAACACCAAACTGCATACATATCTCAATGGCCCTTTGTGAAGGTAGAAGACAAAAAGCCAGAAGCAAAGGTGCATGCTCATCTGACCAGACACAAAGCAAGTAATGCTTGATAGGAGGGCATGATACTAAGAAGGATAAATACACAGCAGCACCACATCTCCAATAAGACCCCAACCTCTGGCCCAGTACTGAGTGGGGTCTCTATAAACCACCAGTGGTGTGAAGGATGTGAAAGAAATGATAAAATAACCAGGATGAAACTGACCAGCTGTTAAGTTACCAGTTGTAAAGCTGGTTCACTAATTGTAAAACTAGTCACTGTAAAGTGACCAGTTGTAAAAGTAATGGAGGTGATGGAATCCCAGTTGAGCTATATCAAATTCTAAAAGATGATGCTGTGAAAGTGCTGCAGTCAATACACCAGCAAATTTGGAAAACTCAGCAATGGTCTCAGGACTGGAAAAGGTCAGTTTTCATCCCAATCTCAAAAAAAGGCAATGCCAAAGTACGTTCAAACTACTGCACAATTGCACTCATCTCACATGCTAGCAAAGTAAAGCTCAAAATTCTCCAAGTCAGGCTTCAATAGTACATGAACATAGAACCTCCAGATGTTTAAGCTGGATTAAGAGAAGGCAGAGGAGCCAGAGATCAATTTAACATCCATTGGGTCATTGAAAAAGCAAGAGAGTTCAGAAAAAATGTCTATTTCTGATTTACTGATTAGGTCAAAGCCTTTGTATGGATCACAACAACTGTGGAAAATTCTTAAAGAGATGGGAATACCAGATCACCTTACCTGCCTCCTGAGAAATTTGCATGCAGGTCAAGAAGCTCTGTCCATGGGATTTTCCAGTACTCTTGCCTAGAAAATCCCATGGACGGAGGAGCCTGGTAGGCTGCAGTCCATGGGGTCGCGAAGACCCGGACACGACTGAGCAACTTCACTTTCACTCTTCACTTTCATGCATTGGAGAAGGAAATGGCAACCCACTCCAGTGTTCTAGCTTGGAGAATCCCAGGGACAGGGGAGCCTGGTGGGCTGCCATCTCTGGGGTCTCACAGAGTCGGACACGACTGAAATGACTTAGCAGCAGCAGCAAGAAGCAACAGTTAGAGCCGGACATGGAAGAACAGACCGGTTCCAAATTGGGAAAGGACACATCAAGGCTGTATGTTGTCACCCTGCTTATTTAACTTATATGCAGAGTATATCATGCGAAATGCCAGGCTGGATGAAGCACAAGCTGGAATTAAGACTGCCAGGAGAAATAGTAATAACCTCAGATATTCAGATGATACCACCTTTATAGCAGAAAGCAAAGAGGAACTAAAGAGCCTCTTGATGGTGAAAGAGGAGAGTGAAAAAGTTGGCTTAAAACTCAACATTCAGAAAACTAAGGTCATGGTATCTGGTCCCATCACTTCATGGGAAATAGATGGGGAAACAATGGAAATGGTGAGAGACTTTATTTTGGGGGCCTCCAAAATCACTGCAGATGGTGATGATAGCCATGAAATTAAAAGACTCTTGCTCCTTGGAAGAAAAGCTAGGACCAACCTAGAGAGCATATTAAAAAGCAGAGATATTACTTTGCTGACAAAGGTCCGTCTAGTCAAGGCTATGGTTTTTCCAGTAGTCATGTATGGATGTGAGAGACTGGACTATTTAAAGAAAGCTGAGCACTGAAGAAAAGTTGCTTTTGAACTGTGTTGTTGGAGAAGACTCTTGAGAGTCCCTTGGACTGCAAGAAGATCCAACCAGTCCATCCTAAAGGAAATCAGTTCTGAATATTCATTGGAAGGACTGATGCTGAGGCTGAAAGTCCAATATTTTGGCCACCTGATGCGAAGAACTGACTCACTGGAAAAGACCCTGATGCTGGGAAAGATTTGAGACAGGAGGAGAAGGGGACAACAGAGGATGAGATGGTTGGATGGCATCACCGACTTGATGGACATGAGTTTGAACAAGCTCCAGGAGTTGGTGATGGACAGGATAGTCTGTCATGTGGCAGTCCATGGAGTCACAATGAGTTGGACACAACTGAGCAACTGAACTAAAAGTTGCCCAATATCAGTGAGTCTGTTTCTTTAAGAAAAGAATATAGGTATGGTTAGAGTAGATTTCTATTGTCCACCCTAGCTCTAAAACTACATAACGTTTACAAGCATTTTAAAGGGTGTGGCTCTTTCATAGTTTTATTAGGAAAAAACCTTATAAAAGTGAATGACTGATGAATCCAAGATAAAAGACATTTGTGATGGTTTGAATTATGTCTTTTCCCAGTCCTCCATTCATATTCTGAAGATACTAATGCACAGTTTCTCAAAATGAGATCTTATTTGGAGGCAGATTCTTTCCAGAGGTAATCAAGTTAAGATAAAGTTGCTAGGGTGGGCGTTCATCCAATATGTCAGGTGTCTTTATAAAAACTGAGAAATCTGGGTGCAGACTGGTACAGAGGGAGACTTTGTAGAGACACAAGGAAAAGACATCTGTCTGCCAGCCAAGGAGAGGCACCTGAAACAGATCCTTTCCTCTGAGCTCTCAGAATCTGACACCTTGAATTCAGAATTCTAGCCTCCAAGACTGTGACAGGATAAATTTTTGTTGTTTAAGCCATCTAGTTTGTAGTACTTTATTACAGCAGGCCTAGCAAAACAAATTGGCACTGTTACTAGGTCCTTGTTGCTAGGTACTTAGCATGTTACCTGTTACTAAGTACTTAGCATGCTAAGTACATGCTAACTTTCCAGAAGTTGAGTAGTAGTTGGGGTGCTATTTTTGAAAGTTAGAACTCAGATGTTTTATATTTGTTCTTGTTTAATGTTTCCTTAATCAGGTTGGCTGTGCATTTGTCTATTTAAGTAGATTTTAAGTAGCTGCTTCATCTTTTTTTATATATACTTGCTTTACTCTCTTCCACTAATATTTGCTTCTGTCTTTATTAATGTCTGCTTCCTAACATCTTTTGACTAATTTTGATATTTTCTAGTTTTTAAGATCTATACATGCCTCATTTATTTTCAATTTTTGTTTTTTAATATGAAATCCCATTTAGGAGTACATTTTTAATATTTTCCCTTCCATTAACTTTTAGATAATCTACCACTTGGTGTTTAGATTTTTCTCTTCTCTCTTTACCTGATGGTTAATAGGACTGAGAGATAGAAATAACATATTATCTTTATTCTAGCTTTATTATTAATTAATTTAGCTTGGCCTTGGGCCAGTCACTCACCTTCCATGGGCTTCTGTGATATTGCCTGTGTGAGAATCAAACCAACTAAATATGATAATATTTGAGACCATAAATTGCTATAGAAATTTAAGTCATGTAAGTCAATGTTTTAATTATTTTTGACCAACTCACTATTCACAAAGAAATTAGGATAACCCTGGGGATATCAGAATTGCTTAACTTTATAGTTTTAACTTCATTTCTGCTTGCTGTATTAGTAATCATCTCTCAAATTGCCTGTAAGTTTATAATTTTATGGAAAAATAGCAATAATTCACCGACTAGCTCAGTTTTATTTATTTTTTTATATATTAGTTCATGAATTTATTTAAGGGAGAGAAACCATTTTAAAAACTCACCTTCTGAAATAATCTGTCATTATCATTTAAGAGTGGGAACAAAATGAACTAGCATTATCTAAATTCAGTTATGTGTCAAGCACTTTTTTAGGTGTTTTGCATTCAATTCTTTTAACAACCATTGAACAGATGAAGATACTAAGAAAGCATAAGCTAACTGCCGAAAGTTATAAATCTTCTGATCCAGTCCTTCCCAGCTCCCTCCCTATAAAATGTCAATAAAGATAGCAGGGTTAAACTAAAGCTTTTATCTAACAATTTTCAGAGAATGCAAATTAGTTCTTTTTTTAAAATTGAAAATATAAATCATGATTAAGTAAAAGTAAATGTGGTTTTAAAAAGCAATGGTCCTTTTGTTTCTCTTTGAGTCTTTTTTTCTTCAGAAGAGACTTTTATTTTTTCTTTTTGTTTCCTTTAGGGGAGAATGAAAGTATCTGAGAGCAATCATTTACTTTGAACTACACCACTACTTCAGAATTTTCTATCATGCTAAATATTAAGTTCATATTATGTATTAATTCAAGAGTTCTTATATGTAGTATCTAAAATACATGTAAAATTCTTCAGTAGCATTTATTTGTAATATTTAGTTTTTTGCTTAAAACTACCTAAAGGCATTAACTACAATTATTTCTGATGAGATTATGCTTAACTGAGGAAAAATTGTAGCCTAATCAGCTTTGCAATTTTCTACAAGTACAGCTCTCTGTAGATGAAAGATCATTACTACTAACTAGACTGGCACTTATTTGAAAAGAGTGAACATTTACAGAATTATATGAATTCTGAGTATCAGAATCCAGAATGTTCCCAGAAAAGAGAAATAGAGAATAAGAAGAAATGATTTAAATTGCTATATTAATGAAGATGCTCATTACATTATATGTAATCACAAACATATAGAAACAGTCTTAAAGCTCAATAGCAGAGGAATGGTTGTGTTGATAGTGTGAAATATTACAAAATATATTCAGTGACATAGGAAAATGTTCACTATATAACAAGTGGGAGAAAATATATACAACTGGATGTACAGTAGATGTCACACATGTAAATAAAAAAGCATATTGCATAATGTATATGTGCATATCTATAGAAACATGTCTAGAAGAAAATACCCCAAAATTTACTGAAAATTTTACTTTTTTTTTCTGTATTGCTACATTTTTGTACTAAACTGAAAGGAAAAAAAAAAAAAAAAACCTTCATCTTAAACATTACAGTGGGAGGGATTTCACTACAAAAAGAAAATTTATGTAATTTCTAAAAATAGGAAGGCAGAACTAGCTAATTTAGATAATCCCTCTTTAAAAATTTATAGTGTTAATGTCAAGAACTAGTTACGTTCTCAAGTTTCTTTTGGGTCTTAATGATCCTCTGATTCAACTGGAGTTAGAGCAAGCATAGGACTAGGACTAAACACGTGCAGGAGGCTCACCTTGATCACTGTTATAGTGTAAATGCATGGTAATTGGAGTGAAATAAATAAGAGAAAAGGGAATGAGGGTAATGGTAATACAATATTTATAAGAGGCTTGAGCCATCAATTCCCAGAACTCCCCAGTGATTTAATCTCCTGGTCTGTAGTATCTGCATCCATACAGATGAGTGTCAAGAGCCTGCAGAGAGGTGATGGCAGGAATCCAGCCCACGGATAGTATGTAAGAATCTCTTACATACATGATTTCTTCCAAGGCATTAAATCTTTTTAACTACTATAGTAGCATTGCTATTTTTACTCCAGTGTTTAACTTATATGAAGGGAATGATTTATATGCCCTTAGATAACATGGCTCTCATTAAACTATTTATTCTCTATCAATGTCAACAGAAGACTTTCATGACAATATAGTGACATATAATAATTAACATGGTTCAGACATATCAGATCTCTGCACAACTGGACACACCAAAAGAATTATGATATCATCAATGATGCTACCAGACAGAGCGCCTGCTCCCCTCTCACATTAGACAGCAGATGTTCAAATAATACCACATAGATTTTCTTAAGCTGTATCCTGAGATCTGTCAAGGTTTTCACCATGGTTAAATCAGAAACGTCACAACTTTTTCTTTTTGTTAAAAAAATTCCCTACCTACCTAATAGGTGCCCACCCTACATAGCTTATTTTTATGTAAAGGCAGCTTGTCCTCTTAAAGAGGTGGGGTTTGCCTGCTGCTGCTAAGTTGCTTCAGTCGTGTCCGACTCTGTGTGACCCCAGAGATGGCAGCCCACCAGGCTCCCCCGTCCCTGGGATTCTCCAGGCAAGAACCCTGGAGTGGGTTGCCATTTCCTTCTCCAATGCATGAAAGTGAAAAGTGAAAGCGAAGTCGTTCAGTCGTGTCCGACTCTTCGCGACCCCAGGGACTTCAGCCCACCAGGCTCCTCTATCCATGGGGTTTGCCTAGGGCAACAAAATGCTCTGTGACTGTTGAGCCCACTTGAGTGATCACCAGCTGGGAACAATGCACTTTTTCTAGTGTGCCTACAGCCTATATTTGGAAAGAGATGGACAAGACCATAAAACTTTGGACAAGTGGGACAATTTTGAAATGAGATGATTGTTCAGCAAACAAAAAAATGTTTGGGTACATCTAACTTCAGGAGATGAAACCCAAAGGGACTTTAAAGTCTGTTCTCCATAGACATAGAATATAAATAAATATCACCAATGTGCTTTGCTCTCTTTCAAGAGTTGCTTACAGTTAGTGTTTGGAAGAAAGTGAAGTCGCTCAGTGAAAGAAAGTGAAGTCACTCAGTCATGTCCGACTTTTTGCGACCCCATGGACTGTAGCCTACTAGGCTCCTCAGTCCATGGAATTTTCCAGGCAAGAGTACTGGAGTGGGTTGCCATTTCCTTCTCCAGGGGATCTTCTCAACCCAGGGATTGAACTCGGGTCTCCCGTGCTGCAGGCAGAGGATTACCGTCTGAGCCTCCAGGGAAGCCTTTGGAAACAAGATTAAAAACCATTTAGAACATTCTGTAAAATGTGAATTTGCTGAAATCAAAATGACTAAAATATAGAGACAAATGAGTGTGGCTTCCCCACATCTGATCTGTTATTAAATTAGCTGTAGAAATATTTTTATCAGTAATATACTTTTCCAATATAATTTACATACATAAACTCTAAACCATTTTAATGAGAAAAAGATAAAGGATTCTGCTTTGTCCAGGGACTGAGTCCACTTGCTTTAAAACATAAAACAGTATGGAGGTTCCTCAGATCAATTACCATATGATCCAGTAATCTCATTCCTGAGCATATATCCAGACAAAACTATAATTCAAAAACATGCATGCACCTCTGTGTTAAAAGCAGCACTAGGTCACAATAGCCAAGACGTGGAGACAACCTAAACATCCATCAACAGATGAACTGATAAAGAAGATGTGGTGCATAAATACACTGGAATACTACTCAGCAACGAAAGAGAAAGAGATACTGCCATTTGCAGCAACATGGATGAAACTAGGTATTATTATACTTAATGAATTAAGTCAAAAAGAGAAAGACAAATATTACATCATATCTCTTACATGTGGAATTTGAAATATGACACAAATGAATCTATGAGGCAAAAACAGACTCAAAGACACAGCAAAGAGGCTTGTGGTTGTCAAAGAGGAAGGAGGATGAGAGAAGGAACGGACTGGGAATTTGGGGTTAGTAGCTGCAAACTATTACATATAGAATGGATGGACAATAAGGTCCTATTGCATAGCACAGGGAATTATATTCAGCGTCTTGGGATAAACCATAATGGAAAAGAATATAAAAAAGAATGTATGCATGTGTATAACCGAGTCACTTTGTTATATGATAGAAATCAACACAACATTGTAAATCAACTATACTTTAATTTTAAAAAGTAAAAAAATATAAAAGCAGTTTTAGAAGGAAAAATAAAATGCAGTTTTAAGGAAAGATTTAACAAATGTTTTGAAATTTTGAATACAGGTCAGATAGTTTGTGGAGAAAAAAATCATAAGAATATTTATTCATCCTCCAAACCTTTGCTGAGTTCCGTTCTGCCCAAAGCACTGTTCTGAGTGCAGACTATAGGAGCCCTGCTCTCAGGGAACTTACGTTAGACTAATGTTCCTGATCCTGATCTCAAAGCTCTTTTTCATTTGATCACATATTTCTCTCACCAAACAGGCTAATCTGTACAATTTACAAAGAGATTCCCATGTCTGATAAAAATGCCTGTTTTTTTTTTCCCCACCTAGATTCATCTATCATCTATAATCTTTCTTAAAGATTTATCCATATTAAACCTTTATTCATATTACAAAGAAAACCAACAGATCTTTATGTGTCTTTCAGTGGGCAACTTGCATAATAAGATTTGTTTTATGTTTTTTATTGTATAAATGTAACACATTTGAGATATAATTGCATAATACAACTGGTAGTATTTCCATTTTTTTCCTTGGGTCCTCCAGAAAGAGAAAAATTCTGAGATTCAGAGATGATACGCTAGTTCTTTTTCAATTTAATTTTAGGCATTTCTATTAACATTCAGCATTTATCATAGTATGATTCAAGTGAATGATTTAGAAAAATACCTATATAATACTGAACAAGCTTATATTAGTCTACAACTACAGGGTAAATCAGGAAGAACTCTAACTTCTCATTTTATCCACTAGGATTCTGCAGAAATTATGTGCTGCACATGTACTTCAACCTTTAGCAGGAAAAGCCTTAGATAACCCATTTCGTAATTAAGGCTGAATACAAAACATGTTTCCATGTTTCCAAAGCATGCTTGCCAGAGTCCAGCCTCTTCTGCCTAATACGAACCCTCTTAGTGTCACATGACTGTATCCTATTCCAGCCACAGCTGACAAACCAGGACCAGATAACTGATATAGGGGCAGCTAATCATCAAAGACATTCTTGGAGGTCTGGTTCAAAACACGACAACCCATCGTTCAGGAGTTGGGAAGATGAGACACTGATGACATAGGTGTGGGAGACCAGGTTTGCTGGGGTCATACTCAAGCCTAAGTTTTTGATGAAGGACAGATCTCTAAAGAGAAAAAAAAAGACAGCACAAAGGGCTGAAAAGGCAGAAGCCAGTGGGACGTAGAGATTGCCTCTGAGAGAAACGATGGTTCCCTATCTTTTCCAGTTGACACCAGTTTCCATGAGCTCCAGCTTGTTCCAATGATTGACTTTGTGTTTCCTGAGACTGGCTGTTGTACCCTCACAACAAATCTCCTCTTTCGTAAGTTAGCCTGAGTCTCGCTTGCAACCAAATAAATCCTGGCCGAGAGGAACAGCCTTTCATGGATCCGCACTGAGTTTTTACAACAGGAAAAGAGCAAAAGTCAGTCACAGGTGACAGACTCAATTCCGCTTACATCTCTGAAGGACCATCCTAACCGTAAGTCAATTTGGGGCACTGGTTCCTATGTCATTAATTTCTAATGGCATGGTGGTATTTAATAATTTCTACAACCTTCTAAATATAAAATCATATGAGGGTTAACATAGTACTGAACTGATCTTTTCCAACTTTCAACTTCCAAATAGTTTTTGATGATGCTCATAATATCTACTTACCTCACCTCTTCCCTGTTCTCTATCAAAGACATTGGAAAAAAGCACCCGAGGAAACCACAGTAAGAGTAGTCTGGTTTGCCATGGTTCTGATACTCTTCTGTATCAAAATGTTGCTTTCTGGATGTTTTTCCTAGTGCATTTTGCTCCTAAAGTAGCATATTCTGAGGACTTTTTCCTTTATTCTCCATCTAATTAGTCATTGATTCTCCTTAAACTGAATGGATGAGAAAACATATTCTGTCCTGTGTTTTACTTTTAAAGATTTGATCAAAGTATTTTTCACTACTTGTTCATCTTTATCACACAGTTCCTATAATAAATACAAGTCTTCTCTTACGTATTTGTTCTGTTCTTGTTGGGAATGGGGTCTATAAAGATTATTGTTACCACCTCAAAGCTTTATTCTTTATAATGTAAAGAAAACACCATTTTCAGCCAAAGCAAATGCTTTAATTCAAAAGATTTATTAAAATGACAAAGCAGTTATTGTTCAGCTATGGCTCTGAGCCATCTAAAGCACTTTACTTTGTCTGTGATTGGCCAATTTCAGGAAAAATGAAAAATTTTGGACAGTTAGAAGGGGAAATATCGATGTGATTAAAAGCTAGAGAAGAATAGAAAAGACAAAAATTATAGGAGAAAGGACATCAAGATACAGCCTTCAAGTAT
Source organism: Cephalophus harveyi (assembly GCA_006410635.1). NCBI lineage: Eukaryota > Metazoa > Chordata > Mammalia > Artiodactyla > Bovidae > Cephalophus > Cephalophus harveyi. The sequence continues at coordinate 644,592 of SJYT01041271.1, forward strand.
TGGGTTGGTTAGTAAGTTCATTCGGGTTGTTCCATAGGCTGTAACTTCCCAGGTGGCTCAGCATGCAACCTTCCCAGTGGGTAAAGAATCCACTTGCAATGCAGGAGACATGGTGATATGGGTTTAATCCCTGGGTCAGGAAGACCCCCTGGAGGAGGAAATGGCAACCCACTCCAGTATTCTTGCCTGGAGAATCCCATGGACAGAGGAGCCTGCCTGGTTAGGGCCTACGGGGTCTCAAAGAGTTGGACACAGCTGAAGCAACTGAGCATGCATGCATGTAATGGAAAAACCCAAATGAGCTTTTTGGTCAACCCAATATATAAATGGCTATACGTTTCCAAGCATGGAAATGACAAAGAGAACTACTAAGAAAGTGTTCTTTGTAGGAACAATACCAGCAACAAACATTTCAGTGCCACATCCTTTTCTAAATGTTTACCTGCGTTTACTAATGTAATATTACTCTAATTTTATACAAGATGGAATTGAGGCATGAAGACAGAAAGTCACTTATCTGAGGTTACACAGCTGGAACGTTGAAGAGACGGAATTTGAAAGTGGCTCTGGCCCTGCAGCCAGAACCCAGGATTACAGGCAGTTTGCCCTCTCTGTAAATATTCTGACCAGGTTTTAAATCAGTTGTACATTACAACCATCTCAAGGGCATCTCAAAGCATAGCTACACCTAGGCTCCACCCCTGGAGATTCTCACACAATAGTTCTGTGTGGTAGACATTTTTAAAATGTATTTTTAAAGTGCCTAGGTGATTTCAGATGCAGAGAGGCAAGATCACCAAGCCCCAGTCACCTTTTTTAGTGGTTGAGAGAGGAGCGGAATCCAAGGGTTTTGACTTTTTCCTGTATGTTACAGTAGCTCCTATCTACAGCAAATTGAGGGAGAAAATAGGTTTTTACTCTGGAGTGACAAATTTGAATTTGAGAAACCAAAAATCATTGGTTCAGTGGAGATCATGAAACACAAGGACGGTATTTCTTTTAGTGGTTATTAAAATGAAGATGGATTCTCAAATTTCCGAAATAATTAATATGTTAATGAGAAACTGATGAACATTTTCAAAGTCCCTTTATTAGGTATTGCAGCACTAACATAATTTAGGCACCAGAGATCTTTGCTATACAATTTAAACTCTCAATATAATAGAGTCTTCCTCAGAATCAACTCAAGGCAAAAATGCTTTTAAAGAAATGATAAAGGGGATGGTGTAATAAATTCTATATAACTAGATCTCTGGGGAAGAAAGCTTTATTTGTAGTGTTTACCAAATCATGATGCCAACAACCCACCATTGCTAGTTTCAAGCTACCAATGTGATGGGCATTACTGAATGCAGAACTGGAAAGAATACTCAGCAGCACACCATTATATAGCACCTCCTTCATATACACACATAGATGTAAAAACCCTCAAGAGCACAGGTAATAGAAAAATGTAGTTTAAAAGTTATAAAGTAGTGAATTTTGAATATTTATTACCTTTGTCTTAAATAGATTCATTTGGTGTATGTTTCCATAATTTAAATTTTAACGATGCTGTATTTAATAACTGGCTTGCCAAATTCCTGAAAATGTAATAACCACCTCTTGCAAGCACACCACCGAAAAGGCATCCATTCAGTCACACATTTTTCTTGGAGAAAGGCAATATTTAATTTCATAAATTGAATAAAGGGGAGGAAACAAACATTCTTAATTTATTCAGCTTTCTCAGGAATGAAAACTTCTGATTACTCCTCCATCATAAATCCAACCTTCATTTTGACCAACAGAATACAGGGGTTAAGAATGTGGGCCCTCCTGGAGAATCCAGTATTCTCACCTGGGAAATCCCAAGGAGAGAAGGAGCCAGTCCATGTGGACTGTAATTAGTTGCTGTACTCATTGAAAAATTCAAAGTTTAGGAAAAGAATAGCCTTGGTGTCTGCTGTTAGTTGAATATTGTTTGTATAATGAAGGAAGCTACGTGACTATAAAGACTCTTTTTCTTCTAAGAGTAGATGTGCAATTTTACTTAAATTATCAATTATCTTATATAGACAAATGGAATGATGAAGGAAGAAATGAAGAAAGAAAGGGACAGAGGGAGTGCAGAAGAGAAAATGAAAAAAGGAAAGGAGGGAGGGGTGGGAAATTCTTTCCTTTTTTTAAGGAAGCATCTCTTTAAATATATAATTATAATTGACATTGGTCTTAGCTCTGTTTTTGTGGATGTGCTCCAAAGGCAAGGGAAACAAAAGGAAAATTAAACAAATGGGCATATACCAAACTAATACAACAAAGGAAAACATCATCAAAAGAAAAAAGCAACCTGTTGAATGGGAGACCATATTTGCAAATGGTATATCCAATAAGGGCTTAATATCCAAAATATACAAAGCACTCATACAAATCAACAATAACAAAAACAACCCAGTTAGAAAAGAGGCAGAGGATTTTCCAGCAGTGAAGGAGATGAAGAGCAGTGGTCCTTAACTGGGCATGATTCTGCTCCTCAGAGGATATTTAGCAATGTCTAGACATTTTCAGATGTTCAAGTTGGTTTTAGAAAAGGCAGAGGAACCAGAGATCAAATTGCCAACATCCGCTGGATCATGGAAAAAGCAAGAGAGTTACAGAAAAACATCTATTTCTGCTTCATTAACTATGCCAAAGCCTTTGACTGTGTGGATCATAATAAACTGTGGAAAATTCTGAAAGAGATGGGAATACCAGATCACCTGACCTGCCTCTTGAGAAACCTGTATGCAGGTCAGGAAGCAACAGTTAGAACTGGACATGGAACAACAGACTGGTTCCAAATAGGAAAAGGAGAACAACAAGGCTGTATATTGTCACCCTGCTTATTTAACTTATATGCAGAGTACATCATGAGAAATGCTGGGCTGGAAGAAGCACAAGCTGGAATCAAGATTGCCAGGAGAAGTATCAATGACACCAGATGACACCATCCTTATGGCAGAAAGTGAAGAGGAACTAAAAAGCCTCTTGATGAAAGTGAAAGAGGAGAGTGAAAACGTTGGCTTAAAGCTCAACATTCAGAAAACGAAGATCATGGCATCTGGTCCCATCACTTCATGGGAAATAGATGGGGAAACATTGGAAATAGTGTCAGACTTTATTTTTTTGGGCTCCAAATCACTGCAGATGGTGATTGCAGCCACGAAATTAAGACGCTTACTCCTTGGAAGGAAAGTTATGACCAACCTAGATAGCATATTGAAAAGCAGAGACATTACTTTGCCAACAAAGGTCCATCTAGTCAAGGCTATGGTTTTTCCAGTAGTCATGAATGGATGCGAGATTTGGACTGTGAAGAAAGCTGAGCACCGAAGAATTGATGCTCTTGAACTGTGGTGTTGGAGAAGACTCTTGAGAGTCTCTTGGACTGTAAGAAGATCCAACCAGTCCATCCCAAAGGACATCAGTCCTGGGTGTTCTTTGGAAGGAATGATGCTAAAGCTGAAACTCCAGTACTTTGGCCACCTCATGCAAAGAGTTGACTCATTGGAAAGGACTCTGATGCTGGAAGGGATTGGGGACAGGAGGAGAAGGGGATGACCGAGGATGAGATGGCTGGATGGCATCACCAACTCAATGGACGCGAGTTTGAGTGAACTCCAGGAGTTGGTGATGGGCAGTGAGGCGTGGCATGCTGCTGTTCATGGGGTCGCAAAGAGTTGGACTGAGCGACTGACTGAACTGAACTGAGACATTTTTAGTTGTCACAGCTGGGATGGAGGAAAGAACTACCAGCATGTAATATGTACAGTACAGAGATGCTGCTAAACATCCTAGGATATATAGGATAGTCCCCCATAAGAGAATTATCTGACTCAAAATGCCAGTGGTGCCCAGGCTGAGAAACTATAGACTAAAGAAATATTTAGGAAGCAACATGGACTTCACTTTAGATATTAACTTTAAGTTCAATGCCAGATTTATTCAAATAAAATGACATGACCGCCAGAAAAACAACATAAGTGTCAGTAACTGCTTTAGATATCACAAAATTGAAATAAACAGGTGCAAATCAAAGCAGTCATTAAATATTTATGTATATTTACTAAAGTGTTTAGAAGGGATGAGACTTGTAAACTACATTCCCAGCTTGACAAAAATACACAGTGACTAAATCGAGCATTGTCTGCAAAAGAGGTATGCACTTCACTCCGGTAATAGTCAGCAGGATCTAAATTTAGGTTATACTCTTAGTGCATTAAAATAGCATCAAGAAGCTCAGGAAGTCTAAAACCATCACACTCTAAGTTTCTGTCTATATGGTTAATAGCTACTTGCCAGAGATCCCTGTTGCCTGTTTGATTACTGTCTATTAAAAACATATTCTTTGCAAACTTCTCTCATAAACCAGGAAATGTACATGGAAATGGAGTTAAAGGACTGATTCTACATAAAATAACTGGAACACAAATATCATGATGTAAAGCATTCATAGAGAATTTGTGAGGCTTTTTTACTGGTTACCATGAAAGTGAAAATGCTTTCTTTCACAGTGGTAAATGAGTAAAGCAAACAAACATTTTTAGTTGAACAGATCTATAATATTAATTGCCTATAATATGACTTGGATAAAATTTGAACTGGGGAAGGGCTGAGACAAGCTTACTATTGAAAATGGGAAGTGATTAAGATTGTGTCTTGGTACCTTAATTTACCTGTTTATTCTCTCTTCTATTGAAACAAACAAAAACCAGATGGACTAACTCAAAGATATTTCTTTTTTTTTCACTCCACTTTAGAGGACCTTCTAAAATGTAGTTTTCTATTTTTAAAAAATTGCTTCATTTTCTGAAATTGTAGCTCAAAATATATTCCTTGTAGTAAAGTACTCTCAACTGTTCCAATCTAGAATCACCTAAGCAGATGCATACCACTAGAAGAACACACCTAGAAAGTGTTCAGAATTAATGTCCTGCAGCAAGGAAGATGAAGATTTTTTTTCTTCTAAGGTGCTATGAGTCAAGAATAAAAAGAAATCAGGGGTTTCACAAAGTAAAATTAAATGATGCTAGACTTCTCTCTTAAGCAAAGTATATATAATGCCCCCTCTTGTGGCCAGGTTCTTTTCCCGTGTTAAGAGACATGAGATACAAAAAGTATCTGCTTGAATCACTCTCCTCACAGTTACGCTACCCTCTTCATGCTTACACACTCATCCCTATGACTGTAAACTTTTTAAGCTAAGTACACGGCTACCTGGAGAAAAGCCTACCTTCCCTAGCCTCTCTTGCAGCTAGGTGTGGCCATGGTACGAAGTCCAGGCCAAGTGAGATTTCTGGGTATTTCCATAACGGGAGAGGAAGTCACTCTGCTTCTCTCTTCCCGCTGTCTGGGATGTAGATATATTGACCAATGCCCCAGTGGCCACAGAGGATATCAAGATGAAAGCTGTGTGTTGGAGATGTCAGAGTAAAAGAAAGGAGGAGCCTGGTTCCTTGACACCATGGATACTGTACCAGACACGGATGACCTACAAGCTATGTTTCAATTGACAAGAAATATATTTCTATTTTTCTTTAACCACTGCTGTTTTGTCTAAAACATGATTTTAATTCAAACTAACACAGTATTTTCAAAACTTTTCTTTTCTGACCAGCTGTATTCTCTCTCTTAAAGTAGTTTAGGGTATGTGTTTTTAAGGAACACTTCCAATTGCACATTCTTATAGAAACTACTCTCTACATTAAACTATGACTTGTTGTCTACACATTTCCATGTGATCTTGAGCTTTAATAATATTGCATATAAAAAGTTACTAATTTGAATATACCCTACACCCCCACAACCATATGATAAATTATTTAAGGTTAGAAATTGTTCTTTCTATCTCTTTTTATTCTCAATACTTTGAAAGATTTATTAGATGCTCACGTATCGATCTTCCATAGTTAAATATATAGACCGTGGAAAAAACGGAACAAAAAGAACAGGAAAGGAAGCAGAGATAGAAAAGGAGAAAGGGAGAGAGAGGACCAAAAACAGGGAAGGTGTTTTGGTGTTTCTTTCACCAAAACAATATGAAACTAGAAATCAATCACAGAAGGAAAAACAGGAAAAGAACAAACACATGGAGACTAAGCAACAATCTAGTAAAAACCCAACAAGTAACAATGGAATCAAATAAAGATATCAGAAAATAACTCGAGGCAAATTAAAATGAAAAGACAACCTTTCAAAATCTATGGTATGCAGCAAAAGTGATTCTAAAAGGGAAATTCACAGTGATGAAGTCCTTCTACAAGAAACAAGAAAATCTCACAGAATCTAAACTACCATCTAAAAGAATTAGAAAAAGAAGGATGGAAACAATAAAGACCAGAGAGGAGACAATTAAAATAGAGATAGAAAACAATAGAAAAGATCAATTAAACCAAGAGCTACTTTTTTGAAAAGATAAACAAAACTGAGCCAAGCCTCACCAAGAAGTTTAGAGGAGGGCCCGACTAAACAAAACAAGAAATGAAAGAGGAGAAATAACCACTGATATCACAGAAATACAAAAAATTACAAGAGAATACTATGAACAGATATTCGCCAACAAACTGGACAACCTAGAAGATATGGACAAGTTTCTAGAAACATTCAGGCTGCCAAAACTGAATCAAGAAGAAACAGAAAATTTGAACAGACTGATTTTCTAGAAGTGAAACAGAATCTGCTGCAAACAAAAGTTCATGACTGACTGACTAACAGCTTCACTGGTGAATTCTATCAAGCATACAAATAACTTATATTAATTCCAAGAAACCTGAAGAGGAGAGAACACTCTCAAATTCATTCTATGAAGCTACCATCACCTTGATACTGAAATCAGAGACACTACCAAAATAAATTACAGGTCAAGATCTTTGATAAATGTAGATGCAAAAATCCTCAACAAAACCTTAGCAAACTGAATCCAACAATACATAAAAAGGATCATATACCGTGATCAAGGTGGGAGTCATTCCAGGGTCACACAAGGATGGTTCAGCATACACAAATCAATCATTGTGATACAGCACATTAATAAAAGGAAAGACAAAACCGCACGAACATCTCAAGAGATGCAGAAAAGAACATTTGACAAAATTCAATGTCCATTCATGATAAGAACTCTCATCAAAGTGGATATAGAGGGAACATATCTCAACATAATAAAAGTCATGTACAACAAATCCATAGCCAATATAATATTCAGATAAGCATTTGAAAAAATAAAACATCCATTCTTGACAAAAAATCTTAGTAAACTATAGATAGATGAAAGTTCCTCAACTTGAAAAAAGATTATAATTAAAACAGTATGGTACTAGAATAAAAAGACACACACAGACCAATAAACCAGAGTAGAAAGGCCAGAAATAAAACCACACATAGACAAATAATCTATGACAAAGGCACCAAGAATACACAATGGGAAAAGAACAGTCTCTTTAATAAACAGTATTGAGAAAACTAAATATCCACACATGCACAAAATGAAGTTGGACCTTTACACTGTATATAAAAATCAACTCAAAAAGTATTAAAGATTTAAACATAAGACTTGAAACCATAAAACTTCAAGAAAAAAATGAAAAGCTACTTGATATAGGCCTTGACAATGATTTTTCTGGATGACATCAAAAGCATAGGCACCAAAAGTTAAAATAAGTAAGTGGGACTATATCAAAATGAAAAGCTACTGCAGAGCAAAGAAAATAACAAAACGGAAAAGGTAACCTACAGAAAGGAAGAAAATATTTGCAAACCATATATCTGATAAGAGGCTGCTGCTGCTGCTAAGTCGCTTCAGTCGTGTCCGACTCTGTGCGACTCCACAGATGGCAGCCCACCAGGCTCCCCGGTCCCTGGGATCCTCCAGGCAAGAACACTGGAGTGGGTTGCCATTTCCTTCTCCAATGCATGAAAGTGAAAAGTGAAAGTGAAGTCGCTCAGTCGTGCCAGACTCTAGCGACCCCATGGACTGCAGCCCACCAGGCTCCTCCAGCCATAGGATTTTCCAGGCAAAAGTACTGGAGTGGGGTGCCATTGCCTTCTCCAGATAAGAGGCTAATATTAAAAATATATAAGGAACTTCTATAACTCAATAGCAAATAAACAACCTGAATTAAACATGAGTAAAGAGTTGAATAGATATTAAAAAAAAAAAATACAAATGGCCAACAGGTACATGAAAAGGAGCTCAACAGCATTAACCATCAGGGAAATGGAAATTAAAACCACAATGATATTAGCTAATATCTGTTAGAATGGTTATTTTCAAAAAGATAAGAGGTAAATATTGGTGAGGATGTGGAGAAAAGGGAATCCTTGTACACTGGTGGTGGGAAGGTAAACTGGTATAACCATTATGGAAATTAATATAGAGATTTCTCAAAAAGTTAAAAATAAAACATGATTCAGCAGTCCCAGTTCTAGGTATATAACCAAAGGAAATTAAACCAGTAAAGTGAGTATCTTAAAGAGACATTTGCACTCCCATTTTATTTCAGCATTATTCACAAAAGCCAAGATATAGAAACTACTAAGTGTCCATCAACAGCTGGATGGATAAAGAAAATGTGGTATGTGTATGTGCTAAGTCGCTTCAGTCGTGTCTGACTCTTTGCGACCTGATGGACTGTAGCCTACCAAGCTCCCTTGTCCATTGGGTTCTTCAGGCAAGAATACTGGAGTGGGTTGCCATGCCTTCCTCCAGGGGATCTTCCTGACTCAGGGATTGAACCCACATTTCTTAAGTCTCCTGCATTAGCAGGTGGGTTCTTTCCCACTAGCACCACCACTGCAAACAAAAGTTCATGACTGACTGACTAACAGCTTCACTGGTGAATTCTATCAAGCATACAAATAACTTATATTAATTCCAAAAAACCTGAAGAGGAGAGAACACTCTCAAATTCATTCTATGAAGCTACCATCACCTTGATACTGAAATCAGAGACACTACCAAAATAAATTACAGGTCAAGATCTTTGATAAATGTAGATGCAAAAATCCTCAACAAAACCTTAGCAAACTGAATCCAACAATACATAAAAAGGATCATATACCGTGATCAAGGTGGGAGTCATTCCAGGGTCACACAAGGATGGTTCAGCATACACAAATCAATCATTGTGATACAGCACATTAATAAAAGGAAAGACAAAACCGCACGAACATCTCAAGAGATGCAGAAAAGAACATTTGACAAAATTCAATGTCCATTCATGATAAGAACTCTCATCAAAGTGGATATAGAGGGAACATATCTCAACATAATAAAAGTCATGTACAACAAATCCATAGCCAATATAATATTCAGATAAGCATTTGAAAAAATAAAACATCCATTCTTGACAAAAAATCTTAGTAAACTATAGATAGATGAAAGTTCCTCAACTTGAAAAAAGATTATAATTAAAACAGTATGGTACTAGAATAAAAAGACACACACAGACCAATAAACCAGAGTAGAAAGGTCAGAAATAAAACCACACATAGACAAATAATCTATGACAAAGGCACCAAGAATACACAATGGGAAAAGAACAGTCTCTTTAATAAACAGTATTGAGAAAACTAAATATCCACACATGCACAAAATGAAGTTGGACCTTTACACTGTATATAAAAATCAACTCAAAAAGTATTAAAGATTTAAACATAAGACTTGAAACCATAAAACTTCAAGAAAAAAATGAAAAGCTACTTGATATAGGCCTTGACAATGATTTTTCTGGATGACATCAAAAGCATAGGCACCAAAAGTTAAAATAAGTAAGTGGGACTATATCAAAATGAAAAGCTACTGCAGAGCAAAGAAAATAACAAAACGGAAAAGGTAACCTACAGAAAGGAAGAAAATATTTGCAAACCATATATCTGATAAGAGGCTGCTGCTGCTGCTAAGTCGCTTCAGTCGTGTCCGACTCTGTGCGACTCCACAGATGGCAGCCCACCAGGCTCCCCGGTCCCTGGGATCCTCTAGGCAAAACACTGAAGTGGGTTGCCATTTCCTTCTCCAATGCATGAAAGTGAAAAGTGAAAGTGAAGTCGCTCAGTCGTGCCAGACTCTAGCGACCCCATGGACTGCAGCCCACCAGGCTCCTCCGGCCATAGGATTTTCCAGGCAAAAGTACTGGAGTGGGGTGCCATTGCCTTCTCCAGATAAGAGGCTAATATTAAAAATATATAAGGAACTTCTATAACTCAATAGCAAATAAACAACCTGAATTAAACATGAGTAAAGAGTTGAATAGATATTAAAAAAAAAATACAAATGGCCAACAGGTACATGAAAAGGAGCTCAACAGCATTAACCATCAGGGAAATGGAAATTAAAACCACAATGATATTAGCTAATATCTGTTAGAATGGTTATTTTCAAAAAGATAAGAGGTAAATATTGGTGAGGATGTGGAGAAAAGGGAATCCTTGTACACTGGTGGTGGGAAGGTAAACTGGTATAACCATTATGGAAATTAATATAGAGATTTCTCAAAAAGTTAAAAATAAAACATGATTCAGCAGTCCCAGTTCTAGGTATATAACCAAAGGAAATTAAACCAGTAAAGTGAGTATCTTAAAGAGACATTTGCACTCCCATTTTATTTTAGCATTATTCACAAAAGCCAAGATATAGAAACTACTAAGTGTCCATCAACAGCTGGATGGATAAAGAAAATGTGGTATGTGTATGTGCTAAGTCGCTTCAGTCGTGTCTGACTCTTTGCGACCTGATGGACTGTAGCCTACCAAGCTCCCTTGTCCATTGGGTTCTTCAGGCAAGAATACTGGAGTGGGTTGCCATGCCTTCCTCCAGGGGATCTTCCTGACTCAGGGATTGAACCCACATTTCTTAAGTCTCCTGCATTAGCAGGTGGGTTCTTTCCCACTAGCACCACCCAGGAAACCCCATATGTGTGTATATATATATATACACACATATATACTTTGGAAAATCATTCAGCAAAAAAAGAAGGAAATCCTGCTCTTTGTGACAACATGGATGAACCTGGAGGACATGTTGCTAAGTGAAATAAACAGAGAATGCAGATACTGCATGATCTCACTTATACATGGAATCTAAAAAAGTCCATCTCATAGAACCAGAGAATAGAATCGTGATTACCAAGGGCTGGGCAGTGGGAAAAATAGGGATATATTGTCAAAATATACAAACTTTCAGTAATAGGATGAATAAGTTCTGAGAATCTAATATATAATGTGGTGACCAGCATGCTCTATAAAAGTCTAGCAGTAAGGTTGGTAAGGATGTAGAAAAACTAGGATTCTCAAACACTAAATTGTTTGATTTGGAAACTTTTGAGGAAATCTTGTATTGCGGAACTATGCATACCTTTTGATCAAGTAATTCTACTCTGAGGGTATGTGCATGTACTAAGGTATAAGTGTGTGTGTACATATGCATGTGTATATATCAATATAATAGAGACTTTTTTTCTTTATAGTAGTATTATTTCTAATAGTTTCAACCTGGAAACAACTCAAATATTTCTCAATAGATAAATTTTGGTATATATGGAATGTGGAATACTCTTCAAAAACAAAGATGGTATATAACTATATACAACATCAATTATAACTATATACAACATCTCAAAAAAGTCTGATATTAAAAATATGATTCTATTTATAAAATTAAAAAACAGGCATCACTGAACTATATTATTAGAGATGTCATATGGCAGTTATCTTTGGGAAGGAGCGGGTGGTTATTGGTTCAAGATGAGCACAAGGAGGCTTCTGGGTGCTGATAACATTCTATTTCTTGGTCTGGGGAGCAGTTACTTAAGTGTATTAACTGTTGTAATTCATTAAGATAAACACTTTTTGAACTCTTCTGAGCTATGTGATACCTCAATAATTTTTATTTGAAATATTCATCTTTTGTTAATATTCTTCCTTTGTTTCCCTTCATCTATCCTGCTTTTTAGTTTAGAGTGTTAAATATTAAAACCTTAGGACTTGAGGTCCTGAGAGAAGACAAACTGCTATAATTATTAAAAGTAGTAAGTAATGTTACAAGTATGTAGCAGTGCAGACATTTTCATATCTAGTAACTCAACAATCATTACAACCCTATGAGAGATAAGAAGCAATAAATGTTTTTTTTAAATTGATGGATAAACTGTGACTCAGAGGTAGTTAAATTTTGTTCCCTAGTTCATATATTTAGAAGGTGGCAGAGTTCAGTGTAAGACTTTGGTTCTTAATCACAAGATTGTTGCTCTTTCTACTCCACATGTAGTCATTTAAAACAATATATAACATGAATAAATAATCTATGACTCAAATAACTGTATTTTTTATTTGAATCTCACTAGACTCATTTTAAGTCTTCAAAACTACCATTGCTATTCTCTCCCATACCTCTTTGTTTTTTTTTTCAATTAATGCATTTATTGAGGTCAATAATGGAAGGATAACATCTTCTACTTATTTATATTTTTCCACATCAATTAATGTACATGAAATATGTCATACCTTCTTAAATATAGATATTTCAAATGTGGATAGGTTTGTTTTATTTTTGTTTTATTTTTTTATTTTTATTTTTTTGATAGGTTTGTTTTAGATACTCTTTTAAAACTAAACTGTAGTTATATGTCTGATCTGTTCAGGGGCTTCATGTTCTAAAGTTCTCTACTTGATTTTTCTAGTCTTCAGGAAAGGAAGAACTACTAGTCTCTTATCTAGTGGTTATACAAATAGAAGAATGAAAGACAAAGAAATATTTTCGATTATGGTTAGATAAGTAGATTAGAATATTTTGCTAATACAACAATGAATATGATCACTCTGTATAGTTTAAATAGTCTTTGATCACCAAATAATATTGCTCTAACATCCAGCAGGTATTTTAAAATTGCTTACAAAAGTATCAGGGAAATGAGTTCATATGACTTAATTGAACTCATATACACTATTGGAAAAAACATAATCAGGAGGTTTATAAAACTGATGATGTGTTAAGAGTCTCACCCTTGGATGTGGGAAATGGTTGCTGTTCCATTTTTGCTGGTAGTGTACATTGCTACAAACTTTATGGAAGAAAGTTTGGCGAGTGGTATTAACAGCCTAACCTGGACATTCCCTAAGGCCTTAACTCAATTTACAGCAGTTATACAAGGCAAGTAACTAGTGACACACAAAGCTTTACCTACGAGGATATTTGCTGTAGCATAATTTATAACGGTGAAAAATTTACTGTAACATAAATGCCAAATAATAAAAGAATATCAAATCACTCATAGTATATTAACAAAATGGCACACTCTGGAGCCGTTAAAAATAACATTGTAAATGAAGAATTGCTGTGAAATGATACTTGGCTGGGCAAATTAGTAACATTCAAATGCCAACCTCAACCAGTCACCTTTTACCTGTGATGCTATCAAAGGACACAGATGCATATGCGACAAGGTCAAACAAAGGCATCATGGGAAAGTCCCTGGAACTTTTAGTACTTCAGTGACAGCAGAAAGGGTTCTGACATATTTTTCCTGCACTAGCAGGAGCTGACTTGACCCCCCTCTCTTCCCTCTTGTGACCCCACTCCCTATAAGCAGATTCAGAACAGAATTTCTCAATGTCTGCCCCACTTTATTGGATGATTTTTTCCCTCTATTTCCACGTACAAGGCTAATATGATTTGTTAGATCTTTGTGTCCTTCTCCTGGTTTCTATTTGCTACTGTTCTTGTAACTACAAAGAAAACATCCTTTATTTTTTAAAAACTGATCTCTTTTATCCCTTACTTCTGATTCCTTGTATTCTGATTCCAAATCCAAGCAATAGTTTTCAGGTTCCTTTACCACATTCTGAAGCATTCCTGTTTTCTCACTGTGGTTTAACTCTATGTCTGAACAAGCCTATTTATTAGAATTTAGATGGATTACAGAACAGACCTGTATAGTCTCTTTTTTAGCCCTTAAGATTTGTGATAATTTCACTGAGTTTTTATTCCTCCTCAACTCAAGAAGAAAATATACCCACATTTGGAAGAGGTCCCCAGTCCCATTACCTATTTTTCTCGTATCATTAACTCCACTGCCCCCATGAGGTTGAATCAATGCTTTGGGTCTCTGAAGTTCATAGCCAAGGTCAGAGCTCATGTGCTGGAGGCTATGGGCCCATGATCAGGAAGGCAAGTCCTCCCTAGAGTGGTAGAGAGCAACCAGCTGCTGGAGAGGCAGGCTTCAGTGCAGAATCTCAGCTGCCTTCTCTCACATTCTCGCTTTTTGAATGTCTTTCAATGACTTAAAATGTAAAACAAAAAATGACAAATAACTGAGATTAAAAGTACCTTCCAAACAGTAAGTGCAAAAATATCCCATTTTCGTCTTAAAAAAAAATGTTACCCATAGCCACACACAGAACGAGATGGGAAGCACCAGCGGCTAATGGCAGCCACCGTGAGCGGTAGAAGCCACACGGCTGGAGGAGTTGCTTCAGTTTAATTTTTCTTATCTTTTCATTTCTCTGTTTCTCACATGGTTTGTAAAAAAAAAAAAAAACAAACACAAATATTTATTACTTTACCATTAAAGAACAGTAACGTTCATTTCTTTTTTTAATGTGGCTACCTTATCTTGAATGCCCTGAATAAACCATGTTAAGGGTCTAAGTGCTTTATTGGTTTCCAATTTTCCCCGATTCCCCAACTTCTTCATCTTCTACTACCATTCTCATATGACATTTCTCATTTTTAATTTTAAAACAAGAAATGCTATAGATTTCAGAGTAGCATTGAGATACATATATATATATATACACACACATACATATATACATGCCACTGTGTGTAAAATAGCTAGCTAGCAGAAGCTGCTGTATAGCACAGGGAACGCATGTCGGGGCTCTGTGGTGACCTAGAAGGGTGGGATGGGGGGTGGGGGGGGGAAGCTCAGGAGGGAGGGGATATATGTATACTTATAGCTGAGTCACATTGTTGTACAGCAGAAACCAACACAATATTGTAAAGCAGTTATCCACCACTTACAAACAAAAAATAAATGTTCGAGATTTTGGAAAGAATAGTTTTTCATGTTTCATGAGGCATGAAACCTGATTTCATGTTTCAACATCATTATTTCCTTCTAATAATAATGATAAGGCACGTATACCCTGGTTTTCAAGCCATTCACTGTCACTGTCTGCTAACAGGACTCCCCATTAGCAGATTGAAACCATGCACAGGGCCAGGGACTATTTCTGACCATCCCAATTGCTCTGTATCACCTCTGTGCTCAGACTAGAAATAAGTCCTGGACAGATACATACTCAGTTCAGCAAGTTGGTGGACCATGGTTGTAGAGCTGCTTCCATTTACCCTGTTGAGGTAAACAGTTACATCTTCACTCTCTGCTTAGCAGAAAATCACAAGAAACACAATGTCACAAACAAATGAGAGTCTGAGGTCACTTCGATTCACCTTCTCAGCTTCTCCCACTTAAAAATGGTAAAATAAAATATTCATGTGTTACCATTATGTGGTTGAACAAAGAAGGAGGCATTTCCTCTTACTTAAATTAATCCATGCCTGCCTACAATCGTTTATACCTACATCCATCCACCCCATACATGAATGAGGAAGGCAGAAAAAAATAACGGCCATGCAAACAATGCTTGTCAAATCACATTAGAATCGACAAGTGAGACAACTAATCGATCTTCCTAACAGCATGGACAAATAGACTGAATCACATTTCAAAGATTCAATGGCACTTTGAACAAAAAACACACTACCTACTTCAACACAGAATGACCTATTTTTCCAAAGGATGCCCAAGGATGCCCAGGGCAACCTATCCTATCCTCCCTGAGAATTTAGAAAACATAAATGAATACTGGATGCAAGTTTATTTTCTGAATTAAAATTTCAAGCACTGTAAATGGAATGGTAATACTGAAAGTAATTTAACATCTTTTAAGACAATTCAAATTGCTTAACTCATTTAATATAATTATCTCTTAACATTGTGATATAGTCTCTATTTTCCTAGTGCTCTTTAGAAAGGATAAAATACCCTCCCTTTTACCATAATTTCCCCCTTGTCTATATCTAATTGAAGAGCTTTCTATCAGAAAACTTGAAAAATGGATAATTACTGCTCTGGGGCCTCTCATCAACTATGAACTTGGGAATTAGAGTTTTTGGCCTTGCTTAATGAAAAGTGGCTGAATTAAATTTTCTTCATCTAACGAGTATCTTTCTTTTTCCTTTTGGTAAAAAGTTTCCCAGAGAATCTCTCTTAATAGCTACTGGCCAAGCCCATAATTCTACAACTGAAACAATGAGATCTATTTTCCAGATCATCAATCTTCATTCTCCAGACAGATACAATTGTTTGAAGAGTTGCAATTACATTATCCCTGGGTGCTTCTTCAGCCTCCACATTTGACTGATTCCACAGTTAACAATTAAAAGGCCAAAGGAATTCAGGATTAATTTTTATCTCTAATAATAAAAAGTTCATTGCATTGAATTTCTTGGTATCAGCATCATTGCCTTCCTAATTAAAAGTGCAATGGTTATATAATCCTGCAAAAGGAGAAATGGAAGTCAATACCCATTCATGGACAATATACTTCAAGTGAAGTATCTGCAATCATCCTGACCGTGTGGACAGCACAATCTTTCACTACCTACAAATGAGTCAATTTAAAGTGCTAGGCTTAGCCTATATTGCTTAAACTTCATCTGTCCTCTGATGTTAAACATAACACGTTTTTGAATAGCAATCCGTATTTATCAAGAAATACGTCTGATAGATAAACCAAATGTAAATAACCAGTATGAACTGCACACAGCATCATTATGTGTATTGCTAAGCTATCTGTCATCAGAGGTCAACAGGATGCAGCGCCTAGTTGCCTTCTAATAATCAGAAAGGGAGCAGAGAGTTCTTCCTCCTCACATTCCCTTCTCCTCCTCTTCAGCACTACTGTTCCCACATCTCACTGTGTCACCATCGGTCCTGTTCATGTTGGCGTTTCCTTCAATGGCTCCAGAGAGAGATGCCTCTCCTCCCCTGCCAGCCTCAGAGGTTTCCGATCCCACAGGCCCTCTCTGGGACCAAGGAAGCTGAACTTTTCACTCGTAGCCAGAGCACCACTAAGATATGGTCTTAGGGCGAAACACTGCCCCACGCTGTGAGCTTCTAGGGTACTTCACGGTCTCTGGGTTCTGAGCGGTTGGCATGGAACCTCAGATGTGATAAAAATTCATAATACTGAAGAAACTTTACCCTGGAAAAAGCAGGATTTACATTAGAAACTAACTCGGGAAAAGGAAGGCTCAAGATTTGGTTCCTGTTAAGTTCCCTTTTACACACATCTAGCCCTGAAGCAACAGTTAGAACTGGACATGGAACAACAGACTTATTCCAAATAGGGAAAGGAGTACGTCAAGGCTGTATATTGTCATCCTGCTTATTTAACTTCTATGCAGAGTACATCATGAGAAACACTGGGCTGGATAAAGCACAAGCTGGAATCAAGATTGCCAGGAGAAATATCAATAACCTCAGATATGCAGATGACACCACCCTTATGGCAGAAAGTGAAGAGGAGCTAAAAAGCCTCTTGATGAAAGTGAAAGAGGAGAGTGAAAAAGTTGGCTTAAAGCTCAACATTCAGAAAACGAAGATCATGGCATCCGGTCCCATCACTTCATGGGAAGTAGATGGAGAAACAGTGGAAACAGTGTCAGACTTTATTTTTGGGGGCTCCAAAATCACTGCAGATGGTGACTGCAAACGTGAAATTAAAAGATGCTTACTCCTTGGAAGAAAAGTTATGAGCAACCTAGATAGAATATTCAAAAGCAGAGACATTACTTTGCCGACTAAGGTCCGTCTAGTCAAGGCTATGGTTTTTCCTGTGGTCATGTGTGGATGTGAGAGTTGGACTGTGAAGAAGGCTGAGTGCTGAAGAATTGATGCTTTTGAACTGTGGTGTTGGATAAGACTGTTGAGAGTCCCTTGGACTGCAAGGAGATCCAACCTGTCCGTTCTGAAGGAGATCAGCCCTGGGATTTCTTTGGAAGGAATGATGCTAAAGCTGAAACTCCAGTACTTTGGTCACCTCATGCGAAGAGTGAACTCACTGGAAAAGCCTCTGATGCTGGGAGGGATTGGGGGCAGGAGGAGAAGGGGACGACAGAGGATGAGATGGCTGGAGGGCATCACTGACTCAATGGACGTGAATCTGAGTGAACTCCGGGAGTTGGTGATGGACCTGCAGGCCTAGCATGCTGCGGTTCATGGGGTCGCAAGGAGTCGGACACGACTGAGCGACTGAACTGAACTGAACTGACCCCTGAGTCTCAACTTTTTCACCTGTAGAGTCTGGCTGTAGGAGAAGAGGCAGTTGGTACGCAGGACAATATTTTGAAAGTATAATGTAGAACAACTTTCTTTGGTCTCAAAAGCACAGTCTCCTCAACTTGCCCTTCCCTAAAGACAGGAAAGAAAAAAAATACTCCACTAAATCATACCAGAATTCACCCAACAGATAGAACACTTATATTTTAACATTGAAACTCACATTAATTTGCTAAAAACTGGATGGCTTTCACCCAACACAATTGATGGATATTTTGTTTGAAAACATACAACACAGAAAATTACCTGAAGCCTGTATAACAGTTAATCTGTGGGCTTCTGAGAATTACTTCACAACTATTTTTTGCCAGTTTTCATGAGACAACTAACTGGTCATGCCAAAATGTATATAATTTTATCAAAACATCTCCACATTTTTATTCATTTAAGATGAATCAACACAAAAACTAGCAAAGCCCTATTTTAAACTAGTTCCAGTACACTTCCTTCATTTCCCATTCCAATATAATTTGGCATAATTAAGAGCTATCAAGAATATCCATGATTGCTTGAGTTGAGTCTTACAATAAGTGGGAACCAATCACAAAAGAAAGAATCCAAACCACTGGAACTCCTTTCAGGAAAGATGACTATTACAGGATTACCTTTTAAGGGCTAACTAATAAACATTAATTTAAGACATCTGAATATTGTAATCTGTCCCTTGTTCCTGTTTCATAGGATCAGTTGCTATTTGTACTCTCCAGACTCACCTCATGAATTCCAAACTTCTCTATTTCAAGATGACTGGCATGCATTGCACTGTTTTACTCCAGCATTGAGTGACTGCCCTGCACTGCTTCAAGCCATATCCCCGCAGGTCCTGCCAAGTTGATTCTTGCTCGCCTCTTAGAAATATCACCCCCTCTTTCCACCTAACTCTCCAGAAATTTGCTAAGAAGCTATTATATTAATATAGAATATGTTCCTGTCATACAATATTATAAAACAGGCATCATGGGACTATAGACCAGTGATAAAAAGAACACATCCGGAGTGTGATGGACCTGGATTCAAATCGTGACTCTGATGAATATTAGCTGTGAAGACAATAAGGTGCCTTAGACTCTCTGACCCTCATTCATTGTTTCTGTTTAGTCACTAAGTCGTGTCTGCTTCTTTTCTGACTCCATGGACTGTAGCCTGCTGGGCTCCTCTGTCCATGGGATTTCCCAGGTGAGAATACTGGAGCAGGTTGCCATTTCCTTCTCTAGGGGATCTTCCCAACACAGGGATCAAACTCATGTCTCCTGCATTGCAGGTGGATTCTGCACCACTGAGCTAGTGGGGAAGTCCATCCTCATCCATAGAGTGGTACTAACAACACTGCTGCTCATCAGGTGTACGTGAAGATGGAAAATGCTGCATGTATCACAGTAAAGGACTGGTCAAAGCATCCGTCCAACTGCTGGGCGCTTAGCATGATTATTAATGGAAAGGATACACGCTTTAGAGTCATCATTAGTTCAAACCATGGCTCTGCATTTCAGCTTCATTTGTAGTGGGGCTGATACCGACTCGCATACAGATTTGGTGTGAACATTACAGATAAATATATTAAAATCCTTGGTAAAATGCCTGGTGAAGAGCAAGTGTTCCATGGATGGCAGCCATTGCAAAAATTATGCGTAGAAAGTGACTTTGGTTGTGAGACATATGGCTCAAGTATCATGTTGTTAAAAGTTTTAAAGACTTTTGACACCTTTCAGTGCTGCTGTTCTCACTCCGACACGATCTGAGAGCTGTGGAGGAGAATTGAGTCAAGAGTGCACGCAGCCTCTCTCATCCTCCATCTTCTAACAAGGCCCTGCCTCTGTCAGCTCAGTTCTTTTCCCTTCTCTGTCTCAGAGCAGGGTTCTGTTGCCAGGCAAGTTCTCGGGGACTTTTGTAGTCCAGAAATGAATGAAAGAAGGAAGATGCATGAGGTACAGTTGGGGGAGGGGTCTGGGGAAGACTTTAGAGAAAATTTACTCGAGGAGCTGAGGGATGGTGGGGAAGGAGATGAAGTGGGGAGAGAATTTCCTGAAATAATGTTTTATGTATCATCTTCTGAATACTCAAGGAAAGTAACCGCCTCAATTAAAAAAGAAGAACGGGAAGAAAAAGAAGGAGAAAAGAAGACTCTCCCATTGTTGGACCATGCCCTCTGAGTGCCAGTGCTCTGAGGCTGGGCCAGATGAGTTGTGGCTTCCGTGTGCATGCAGCTAGGCCCCTCCAGTCGTGTCTAACTCTTTGTGTCCCCCTGGACTGTAGCCCACCAGGCTCCTCTGTCCATGGGATCCATGCTCTCCTCCAGGGGATCTTCCAGACCCAGGGGTGGAACCCGTGTCCCCTCTGGCTCCTGCTGCAGGGGAATTCCTTACTGCTGAGTCATGGGCTTCTACTGGGCAATAAATACCAGGGACTGAAAACTTCCCCTGCTCCTAAGGGCAGAAATGCCAGAGGAAATCAGGCTCAGCATAGAGACAGGGGCTACTTGATCTCCTAAGTGGGTGGCCATTTGAGGGAAATAACTTTAGAATTCAACACTCTGGAGCAACCAGAGGCAGGCAACTAGTTTGCCAATGGGTGTGACAAGGAAGAAAGGCCTCACAAGTAAAATCAGAAAACCAAGGAATCAGGTAACCAGGAAGGGACCGTTTAGTGGGTTGGGCCTCAGAATACATGTCCCTTGGTGCACCTGGAGACAGACTTGGGAAGCAGCAAGAGCTTCACGGCTACTGGACCCAGGGCCAGGATAACGTGAGCGGAATACAGGAAGTGGCGCTAGCCAGCCCAGTGCAGAGCAGCGCACGGAGCGGGTGACTGCAGGAGACAGAAGTGGGAGAGCAAAGGAAGCGACGTGGAAGAGGGCAGGAGAAGGGAGGTCAGCTTACTGAGCTGTGTCACCAAGGCAGGAAGGGGCTGTGCAATGGATATTTTCCATCTGCCCTTCCAGAGCCAACATGCCCCATTCTCCACCCTGCTCTGTGTCCTGGGAGTCTGCGGGCTACATCGGTGGCTCTCTTGTCCTCAGGCTCCTGGTTGAGTTGAGTTAATGCTGGTGACCAGCGAGAGCGTGGGCTGCAAGAAGAGAGGGAGGGCAGCGGTTTGCTCCTTTGTCTATTCTGACCTTAGACTATGTTTGGTTTTGCTCCCCTCTGGTGGCAACAGGTGGGCTGTGTCCTTCCTGGAAGAAGCAGCACCTTACCTGTTGGCGGTCCCCTTCCTGCAGCTGCTTCAGGGCCCAGGGACAGTAAGTGACTCTAGTTGTTGCTGTTTCCTGGTCCTTCATGCTCTCCCATTTGTTTTCTTAAGCCTGCCCATACGTTTGAAGATACACCCTTAATTAAACTCTTCAATTACTCGGCTAGAGTATACCATCTGCTCCCTTCCCGGACTCCATCTGACAGACCCAGGTAAGATAATAACTGCACAGTGAGAAAATGTAGAGGGAGTGTATCAACCTCCTGCAGAAGGCAGAGCAGGAGAGAAAATATGAAAGCAGAAGCGAAACACTGGACCAACGACCTTGGGTTAGAGAGTGTTTATTAACTTCATGTTAATACAATTAGATTCATGATAATATGATGTATTTGTAGTTATTGTCAGTGATGAATTTTTCTTTTGTAAAATAAGCCAGTATTATAGTTCACAGGATTCTTCATTCTTCGAATGAGTTGATATGCATGGTCACACCAAAGAGAGAGACTTAGGTTCAAACCCCTTTTCACCACTTATTATGCTAAGTTACTTTACTTTTCTATGCCTCAATTTTCACATCTGAAAAATGGGGGTCATATCTTCTTCACAGTAAATTATTTTTTAGATTAATTTTAATTGGAGAATAATTACTTTACAATAGTTTGATGGTTTTGCCATACATCAACATGAATCGACCACAGGTATACATGTGTCCCCCAATCCTGAACCCTCCTCCTAACACCCTCCCCACCCTATTCCTCTGGGTTGTCACAGAGCACCAGCTTTGGGTCCCCTGTGTCATGCATTGAACTTGCACTGGTCATATTTTAGATATGGTAATGTACATGTTTCAGGGGTGTTCTCTCAAATCATCGCACCCTCGCCTTCTCCTGCTGAGTCCAAAGTCTGTTCTTTACATCTATGTCTCCTTTGCTGCCCTGGATGTAGGATGATCACTAGCATTTTTCTAAATTCTCTATATATGTATTAATATATAGTATCTGTCTTTCTCTTTATGACTTCACTCTGTATAATAGGTTCCAACAAATGACAGGTGTTCTTCTTATTCTTACACGTCATCATTTCCTTTTGTACTGCAGGTCTCAGGTGAAGAAATCTAACAAGATTGTGGTTTGATCAAAGGTGCTTAAATCTGGGCAAACCCGATCAGTCCCTTCCGCTCTGATGTAGACCTAGATGAAGATGGTTCTGCTCACCTCCACTTATACGCACATTGCTGGCACAGATGCTGTGGCAGAGACCCAGCAATCAGCGCCTCTGTCACACTGCTCTTTGGAGGAAAAAATGAGCTTCAAAGTATTTATTTTTTTCAGAAATACATTCCAAATCAGATTCATTTATGTCACACCCCACACTTTAAATCTTTAAATTAATCAAAAGTCCTGGGAATTACTCTTGAAAATTCTAATAAACTAGATACAGAATTTTCAAACCCTAATATGACTCAAAAATTCAGTTTCACAAGCTTATCTTTCTTTCGTACCATGTTCTCCATAGCGAACATTCTTGAGACATTTGCTCAAAATCTGCTCTGCTGGAAAACTGAAATATTGGCCACAGAGAATATCCTAATCTGAGTTCTGTTCTTTTGTGAAGCATTCTACAAGCCACAATATTTGGAACATTGCCATACTTTTATTCACTCATCCAATAAATACTTGCTGAGTGCTATGCACTGACCTAGTCTCTCGGGGATCTCCAGGAAATAAAACACACAGAAACTCACACTCTGATGAAGTTTATGCTCTAAACACAAGACTAATATATTTTCCTCATCTTTCCTATATCTCTGTTTACCAAAATGTACTGAATTTTCAAAGAATCTACTGTTTCCAGATAAAATATAGGATATCCAGTTAACTTTGGATATCAGATCAACGATTTTTTTTTTAATTGTAAGAATGTCACAAATATTATATCTGACTTAAGGTACTCCTTGGACATATTCATATGAAAAATTATTTTTGTTGATCTGAAATCTAAATTTAGCTAAGTCTGGCAGCCCCCAAAGGGCCTCTGCTCTGCTTACTAAGTGACTTTTGTGCACTTCTGTTTCTAGACCTAGGTTTGCTTGTATATTAAATGAAGGAGCTGATCCAAGAGACATTTAAGGTCCCTTTCAACTCCCCGACTCCAGTTCTTCTTTAAGCAAGAGATACTGTTATCATACACAACCACCCCCTCTCCTCCATTCATCCACTTTAAAATTGGCTGTCCAGTCTCTGGCACTACCACAACAATCTCTTCTTTCCTCAGTACCCCTTGAAATCCCTAGCTCCATGCTGGTTGACTCAACTAAGAATTAATGCCAAATGCCCTAACATTTTACATTCCACAAAGTATTTTCACACATAGTACTGTATTTTTGATAAACCAATTTCTCTCCTACATTCCATCCAAAAAGTTTTGCTGAAGTTGTCTTTCATGCCGCTGTATAAATAATCTTTCTTATCCACCTCTGCAGGCATTAGCAACCTCTGCGAGCCTTTCTCTCCAATAAGTCTGCTTCACCTTGGAAGATCTTTCCAGGGTTCCTGGATGCATCAATGCTGTAATGTTCCGCGCCTCCCCCTCGGCGGTCACTGGAGCTTCCTCTTTAGCTCTCTCTGTTCTCAGGAGGGACTTCTTGCCTCCTCCCACGACAGGCCCTGTTCTTTCTCCTTCAACTCCAGCCCCCTGAGGGGCCCCCTGGAAGCCTGGACCACCGAGGCCCTGGCCTCTCAGAGGGGTTCCGCATCAGCAGCATCCCACTTCCCGTGAGCTTGTTAGTAAACACACTCTTGGACCCTGCCTGAGAGTGCTGAAGCGGAATTTGCCTTTTTAGGTTTGAGAAGCACTGATCAGAACACCTCTAGTCAGGCCTGATCTTTCCATGTCTTCCCGGGAGATCTGAAGAAGATAATTTGGTTTCTATTTATTAGACTAAACCAAGAGCAATGATTCCTAAGCTTGTTTCTGCCAAGGTATATCCACAGAATGACACAAACTGCCGGAAAGAAGAGAGGCTCACCTCTGCAGTGATTCCCATCCTGCCCACTCCACACATGTGTTTTGCAAGTCACTCTTTAGCATCAGCTACTATGCACACAGAATGGCTGCTGTGGGGTGGCAGGAAGAAACAACCCCTCCAGTCTGAGTAACTGCAACACTGTCGCCTATGGACACGCGCAATAGGAACATATGAATTATGATCTTCCATCCTTTACAGGCTGCTGATATGACCAAATAAATTGACTCATTTTGAAAATGGGGAGAGTAATGCAGTAATGAATTATTTCTGATACAGAGATGCTTAATGAATAATTTAAAAGCACTTTACAACTTCAGAGTCCTCAGAGCTTGATAACTAATAAAAATGATCCGGAGTTCCAATGGCATTTTTTTTTTACATTCGTGTTCTGCTCTGCAGAGCTATTCTTGGAACTGATAAACATAAAACATCATTCCAAATACTTTTTATGAAATAATCACAAGGTACAGAAAGATTGACAGGACCAACAAAGAATAACTGCCTGTCTTGGTAAACAGACATTTGGTCGTTATAGCTTCTTCTACTACAAAGGAACAAAGCCAAACAAATGTAGAGAAACCAGGTTTTTATCTGACTGTAGTATTAGTCTTGGGGTAATAAGATACTGAAAGGCAGAAAAAGAATTCTTCTATATGCTGAATTCTCAAATAACTCAATTTTATGGAATCAAAAGTTAAAACACATTATATTTTTTCCCTAAAAGAGCAATGTCAAGAAAAGAAGTATCAGTGGCCCAAGTATATATGGAGGCTAAAAAATCAAGATAATGATTAATAGACACATTTGCATTAAAATATACAAGTCTACTTTAGTGTTACACTCAAGGATTGAAACTCAAAGAAACAGCCAATTGTTAAGAGAGATACAAGAGAAACTAATTTCTTGAGGTTCAAATTCAGTATTATTATTATTAAATTTTACACAAGAGTTTACTATGAATCTTTGTGAACTCATAGCCATGCAGATCCTTTATCAGGTTTAAAGTTCATTACTCTCAGGATAATTAAAGTGGTGTCCTTAAAATGATAAACCTATGACAAACTTAGACAGCATATTAAAAAGCAAAGACATCATTTTGCTGACAGAGGTGCATATAGTCAAAGCTCTTGCCTTTCCAGTAGTCATGTATGGATGTGACAGTTGGACCACAAAGAAGGCAGAGCACCGAAGAATTGATGCTTTCAAGCCGCAGTGCTGGAGAAGACTCTTGAGAGTCCCTTGGACAGCAAGATCAAATCAGTCCATCCTGAAGGAGATCAACCCTGAATACTCAATGGAAGGAGTGATGCTGAAGATGAAGCACCAATAGTTTGGCCACCTGATGCTAAGAGCCGGCTCACTGAAAAAGACCCTGATGCTGGGCAAGATTGAAGGTAAAAGTAGAAGAGGGTGAAAGAGCATGAGATGGTTGGATGGTATCACCAATTCAATGAACATAAACTTGGGCAGATTCCAGGAGATAGTGAGGGACAGGGAGGCCTGGCATGCTGCAGTCCTTGGGGTTGCAAAGAGTCAGACACGACTTAGCGACTGAAAAACAACAACAACAAACACTTAAAACTGGTAAAGAGATGACAGATTCACTGCTGGACTATAAAGAAAGTGGAACAGCCCTCAGCTTAGTTTCAGTAACGCTTTTTTTTTTTTTTTGAAATTTTTACTTTATTTTACTTTACAATACCGTATTGGTTTTGCCATACGTTGACATGAATCCACCATGGGTGTATATGAGATCCCAGTCCTGAACCCCCCTCCCACATCCCACCCCATTTCCTCTCTCTGGATCATCCCCGTGCACCAGCCCCGAGCATCCTGTATCCTGTATCGAACATAGGCTGGTGCTTCATTCTTACATGATAGTATACATGTTTCAATGCCATTCTCCCAAATCATCCCACCCTCTCCCTCTCCCACAGAGTCCAAAAGTCCGTTCTATACATCTGTGTCTCTTTTGCTGTCTCGCATACAGGGTCATCATTGCCATCTTTTTAAATTCCATATATATGTGTCAGTATACTGTANGCTTCATTCTTACATGATAGTATACATGTTTCAATGCCATTCTCCCAAATCATCCCACCCTCTCCCTCTCCCACAGAGTCCAAAAGTCCGCAGTAACGCTTTTTTTAAAACCCTGGATTTATATCACTGAAGTGGCTGTGCAAATCCTAGTCACCAATTCCAGTAAGTTATAAAATTCACTTGTAAAATATGTATTTAATTTGAGAGAAAATACAAAATTGCCCATGAATTGATATTTTAAAGTTAAGAGACACCCTACTGAGCATGTTGGCATATTGCCACAGTGTTTCCACAGCAGGAATTGAATAAAATATTTTAGGAATGGAAAAGAAATTGGAATTCAGAGTTTTTAAAGTACAGTAGCTATAGACTTTTGAAAGAAGACATTTGTGAGCTTTAGCTTATCTTCTTACCCCTGACTCATTCTATCTTTTTTTAAAAATTGCTTTTTTCTGTATTTCTTGAAGGCCATATGATTCTTGCTTTTGTATGTGGACAATCTGGGTTGGCTGACTGTGCTAGGGAATGGTGAGATTACAGCTAGAGTGGCAATATTCTCATAGGACAGGGAGCTTTACTCTGTTTCATTGACTGCACCTCTGACTAGGGTGACCATATAATTTATCATCCAACTAGGGACATTTTGAGAGTGGAAGGAAGTGCAATTAATAGTTGAATTGGCAAAACTTAAAAAAAAAACTATTAAAAGAAAACATAGGCGTAAGTCTTCATGATTTTGAGTTTGGTCACCTACCTCTTATCTCACCAGCTTATCTGACCAACTCACTTTCCAGCAAAGGACTGGTAAAATAATTTGATCAGTTTCACACTTACACTGACACTGTTTGAAAACACAAGTCAAAAATTATATCCTAATAATAAAGTGGTTAGGAAAGAATTTCCAGATAATTAGAAAAAAATTGACTCATTTAGAAATATTATGCACAATGGTTTCTGTACTACTTTTCAATAAGCCTGAATCAGCAGCACTGTGTTTTATAGTAGGTTAAGCATGTGCTTAGGGCACACACAAATCCAGGGCCCTCCCTTCAAATAAGTTCAGCTACAATGAACCTTTCAAGAACTTTCAATTTAGAAACTATAGAAAGAAGCTGTTTTCATTACAGCATACAAACGATGCATATAATGCCTGAAATCCAATGGAATTCAATATCCACATACAGGCTTTGAAAGTTTAGTGTGACTTTTTATTAGTAATGATAATATCAGTGCTGGAACTATCTACAGGTCCTAATATAACCTGAGAGAGACGAAACTGTGGCCAGCAATAGTCAAAGAACAATGTGAAGTTCCATTGATCTACATACAGATGACCAAGAGGCACATGAAAAGATGCTCATCATTAATTATTAGAGAAATGCAAATCAAAACTACAATGAGACATCACCAGACACCAGTCAGAACTGCCATCATGAAAAAGTCTACAAGAGATGCTGGAGAAGGTGTAGAGAAAAGGGAACCGGGGAATGCAAATTGGTTAAAACCACTATTGAGAACAATATAAAGTTAATTAAAAAAAAAACTAAAAACAGAGTTACCATATGGTCCAGCATTTCCACACTTGGGCATGTATCTGGAGAAAACTTAGTTCAAAAGGATACTTACATCCCAGTGTTCATTACAGCAGTATTTAGAATAGCTAAGACAAGGATCAACCTAAATGTCCATCAACAGAAAAATGGATNAAAAAAAAAACTAAAAACAGAGTTACCATATGGTCCAGCATTTCCACACTTGGGCATGTATCTGGAGAAAACTTAGTTCAAAAGGATACTTACATCCCAGTGTTCATTACAGCAGTATTTAGAATAGCTAAGACAAGGATCAACCTAAATGTCCATCAACAGAAAAATGGATAAAGAAAATGTGGTACATGTATAATGGACTATGACTCGGCCACTAAAAAGAAAGAAATAATGCCATGTATAGCATCATGTATGGACCTGGATATTATCATAATAAGTGAAGTAAGACAGAGAGAGACAAATATCATATGATATTGTTTATATGGGGAATCCAAAAGAAATGAAATAGATGAACTTATTTACAAAAGAAAAAGGCTCATAGTCTTAGAGAATCAACCACAATGTTACCAGAGGGAAAGGGGAAGAGGGAGGGATACAGAGGGAGTTTGGGGTTGGCATGCATACACTGCTATATTTAAAATAGATACTTACATCCCAGTGTTCATTACAGCAGTATTTAGAATAGCTAAGACAAGGATCAACCTAAATGTCCATCAACAGATAAATGGATAAAGAAAATGTGGTACATGTATAATGGACTATGACTCGGCCACTAAAAAGAAAGAAATAATGCCATGTTTAGCATCATGTATGGACCTGGATATTATCATAATAAGTGAAGTAAGACAGAGAGAGACAAATATCTTATGATATTGTTTATATGGGGAATCCAAAAGAAATGAAACAGATGAACTTATTTACAAAAGAAAAAGGCTCATAGTCTTAGAGAATCAACCACAACGTTACCAGAGGGAAAGGGGAAGAGGGAGGGATACAGAGGGAGTTTGGGGTTGGCATGCATACACTGCTATATTTAAAATAGATAACCAACAAGGACCTACTGTATAGTGCAGGGAACTCTGCTCAATATTCTGTAATAACCTAAATGGGAAAAGAATTTGGAAAAAGAATAAATATATGTATAACTGAATCACTTTGCTATCCACTTGAAACTAATGTAACATTGTTAATCAACTATGCTCCAATATAAAAAAAAAAATTGTTTTTTTTAAAGAACAACATCCAAGCTTAACATAGCCACAGACAGGAGGGCTACAGCAAGGACCAGTGGAAACCAAAGACCAAAGCAGCACCCCCATCCCTCACTGTTGCGGTCATGAAAGAACTCTGTACTGTCAGATGACCCTTGGGGTAGGGGGTACCCAATTAACTGAGATTAAATGTGCCACTATCTTGGAATGAGATTTAATTTTGCTTACAAAAATAAATATATATGCCTTTTTTTTGCACAACTGATTTTGTAGGGTAAAAGTCATGCTCACCTCACTACCTATGTCCATTAACAACTGTGAGTTAGGCCTTTGGCTTCTCTACAGTCCAGCTGGCAATTACAATGCAAGATCTCTACCAGTGCTAAGGTTTTAAGATGATGCTAATCACAAAAATTTATGTGCTCTTTCCCTTTTTCAGTAAATTGAAACAATATTTGTGTGTAGTCAAATATGTGTACAGCTAAACTCTGCAGGAAAGTAAATCATTGCTAACTAGAAACCATTTATATATGTGAAGAGAGCTTTCTGTTAATATTTTAATAAGGAAACATAGTTATTAGGAGACTTAGATATCTTTTAATAAATCATGGCTATGGCAATAGATATGGTAAAAATTATTTATGTCACAAAGATTTTAAACTGGATATTAAAATAACCATAATATATATTAAAAATTCTTGAAGGCAATTATTATTTATCCAACTTTGACATTGCAGAAAAGCAATTCACCATCTGAGAGGACAGGATAACTTAGAGTAACACATAACTTCCAGGATCATTTATTCAAATCAAATATCCATTTTTACATCAAGGGCAACTACCTTTTCATAAAATAATAGTGTCATATATTACCTAGAAATGAATGTTACATATTTATAACTCTGGCTGGTAAATCCCAGTCATACTATTATTATGCCATTAAACTGGAAATATAAAGTTGAAAAGAGGAGTGATCATAATAAACACATTTTATTCTGCACATAATACCTGAAATTCAATCTACTACAATTTCCAAATACCAGAAGTTTAATGTTTATGGTCTTCACTGAATAATCTTCATTTCCTTTGACTAAAGTCAATAAAAAGTCATCTTTAAACTTTTCACTGAAGCTAGAAACCATTTCACTAAACTACAAGGTCATAAAGATTAGAATAAAATCAAGATCATCCTTATGCTTTCTGCAAGCTAATGCTTTAATGTGCTTCTTCTCCACCCCAAAACCAGTTTATTTAAATAATTTTACCATATTGAAGTTGATAAATGTCTCATGTTCATGCATTTTTACTTGCATGTTCATATTCATTTTAGAGTTATTTTAAGGAAAATAATGTTATCAAGCAACAT
Organism: Cephalophus harveyi; assembly: GCA_006410635.1. NCBI lineage: Eukaryota > Metazoa > Chordata > Mammalia > Artiodactyla > Bovidae > Cephalophus > Cephalophus harveyi. Next base: position 675,389 of record SJYT01041271.1, read on the forward strand.
TATCAATATGCTGGAAAGCCCTTTAGTTTTGGAAAAGACACCTTTAAAAACTTTTAATGTGATTGCTGCTGCTAAGTTGTTTCAGTCGTGTCCGACTCTGTGCAACCCCATGGACTGCAGCCTACCAGGTTCCTCTGTCCACGGGATTTTCCCGGCAAGAGTACTGGAGTGGGGTGCCATTAATATGGAAAGTATACATAAAAGTTACCATTTTAAAATGTATCATTCAGCGGCATTGAGTACATTCACACTGTTGTACAATCTTCACTACCATCACTCTTTAGAACTTGTTTTTCTTCCCAAACGGAAACTCAATATCCATTAAACTTCTATTTCCCCTACCCCTAGATGGAGCAAACAATTTTAAATAATATGATTTTCAAAAACATCCAATTTTTGTAAGTTGGACTTACACTCTTAAGCAGAGACTTCAATTAAAAAGCTCTAGATTATGTCCCACTCTTTAGAGACAATTGAACACTGTCATCTGTTGGAATATGGCTGGCATTAGTACCTATGCCTTTACAGACACATTTGCTGATGTTACATAAGAGTCATATATTTCGGATTTGGGCTATGCGATTACTTTAAAACATCAGTGGAAAGACTACAAATGTTATAGAATAGTCAGTTCTTACATGATTGAATAATTCCTGCTTTTAACAGAAGATTCAGAATACATATGGGAAACATGAATATCAAACAGCATGTTGCATTTATATATCCACATGATAATCCTGACCTACTCAACAGGGAAGTGTTTTGTGTAATTGTCCTAAGGATGGCTATGGATTTATAAGGATCCATCTGTGCTTTCATATACTATACCCTCTATGGGCAGGTGATGACACACATTTGTGAGCAGGGAAATACATAAAATGGTGTGTAAGTTGGAAAATTCTAGAATTAGCATTGAAATTAACTTAAAAATAAATGAGGCAGAAAGAATTGCTTTAAAAGTCAATAAGTCCTAGGCATATACCCTGAGGAAACCAAAATTGAAAAAGACACATGCATCCCATTGCTCATTGCAGCACTATTTCCAATAGCTAGAACATGGAAGCAACCTAGATGTCCATTGACAGATGAATGGATAAAGAAGTGTGGTACATATACACAATGGAATATTACTCAGCCATAAAAAGGAACACATTTGAGTCAGTTCTGATGAGGTGGATGAACCTAGAGCCTATTATACAGAGTGAAGTAAGTCAGAAAGATAAATATTGTATTCTAACACACATATATATATAGAAACTAGAAGAATGGCACTGAAGAATTTATTTGCAGGGCAGCAATGGAGAAACAAACACAGACAACAGACTTATGGACATGGGGAGAGGGGAAGAAAGGGTGAGATGTATGGAGAAAGCAGCATGGAAACTTACATTACCATATGTAAGATCGATAGCCAACGGGAATAGACAGCCAATGGGAATTTGCTGTACGTCTGAGGAAACCCAAACAGAGGCTCTGAATCAACCTAGAGGGGTGGCATGGGGAGGGAGATGGGAGGGAGATGGGAGGGAGGTTCAGAAGGGAGGGGATATATGTATACCTATAGCTGATTCATGTTGAGGTTTGACAGAACACAACACAATTCTGTAAAGCAATTATGCTTCAATTAAAAAATAAATTTAATTTTTAAAAATGAAAGAAAAAGAAGTCAATGAGTAGAAAATAAACTAGATCTCACACACACAAAAAGTCACCATGTTAGGTAAAGAAACTTTGAAAAGGCCCCTGATTCTGATGACCTGACCTAACTGGAAGGAAGCATATAACTGTCTGCTGTAAGCGACCCTTCTCTGTTTTCACTTACTCTTCAAATTCTACAGCCCATGACTATAAAATGTAGCTTTGTATAATAAACAAATATTTGCTGACTGCATTCCTACAGGCCATATTTGTTCCACCCAATCCACATCCCATTGCTGGCATGTTACAGATCCCTTTCCACCAAAACTTTTCTATGCTTGAGGTTACTATACTCATTCACCCTGGCTTTTTCATCTTTACTTTCAAATTCAAACTGCCACATCAATATGCCACAGGCCACACACTCCCTGTCCCCATGCAAATTCTGCTCTTTTCTAGTGTGAGCTCTTGACCTTCAGGTTATATTTATATATCTGTGCCTACAAAATTCAGAAACCCTCAGTGATAATGGTAAATAGCAATCAGTTTTCATGGGATGCTGAATAATTTCAGTTTGAAGGATGGTGGGGCTGGGAAAGCAGATAGCGTGGCCCAGGTGGGTTTTCATGGTGATCATGAATTGTTTCTGTTGGCATCATCTGATAGTGTATCATGATTATCTCATTTATCGTAACCAAAAATAATGGCAACACTGGCCACTTTCTTCCCTTCTGAATACGTTACTAATACTGACAAGATTGTATGGCTCAAACCCTTTGAAAATCTCACATGCAGTTTAGAAATTCTCCCCATTTGACTTCTGATAAGAATTTTACTCACTCATTGATGAAAATAACAGTACACCAAAGGCAATGGCACCCCACTCCAGTCCTCTTGCCTGAAAATCCCATGGATGGAGGAGCCTGGTGGGCTGCAGTCCATGGGGTCGTTGACAGTTGGACATGACTCAGTGACTTCACTTTCACTTTTCACTTTCATGCACTGGAGAAGGAAATGGCAACCCAATCCAGTGTTCTTGCCTGGAGAATCCCAGGGATGGTGGAGCCTGGTGGGCTGCCATCTATGGGGTTGCACAGAGTCGGACACGACTGAAGCGACTTAGCAGCAGTAAGAGCCACAGTAAAGATTCCCCTGGAATTATTCTTTTTATCTCTTCATATGCAATTTATATGTAAACTCAAGAGTTCCATTACATGCTTAGAAATAATAACAGTTTACATTTTTTGAAAGTTTATAATATGCTACGAGCTGTCTTAAGAATGAATAAACTATTCATTTAATAGTTGGAAAATTCTTAAAGACATGGGAANACAATGATTAAGAAATTTGGCCAAAGTCACTCTGATCTCACGCAAGATCACTGGAGATGCCAGATCATACTTAACTACCAGTTTTAGATGCCAATATTGGTATCTACAATTTTTCCACATGTAACTCATTTTCATTTTCTAGTTTTATCTACTCACAAAAAGATTTTAGAGGTAAAAGGCAGTGCACATGGCTTCTCTCCAAGCTCTGGCACTTGTTAGACATGTCTGAGATTTCTGCCATCTTAGGGCAATGGCCTCTGTGGGGCACTGTGGACATTTCCATTGAGTAACTAGCAACTTAATAATTTTTTAGCATACATTTTTATAAGAAACTCACTGCTGAATTTCATATAAGGGTTTCTTAACTTGTATAGTTGCTAAGTCACAGTCCTACCTAAGAGACTTTTCAAGGTTGAAAGCCAAAACTGAGAACAACCTGAAAAAATACAAGGTAGGTATTCTATCACCTAGAAAATGGGTACATGTTTTACTCCTCCGTGTATTGTTATAAAAGTATCCCACGGAAAGGAACAGGCACTGCTCCCAATAAAAACAGATTCTTTCGACAACTAGTTGTTGTACATCCATTGACAGGAGGATGCTGGAGCCTATCAAAAAAAAGGTACCCCATGTCCAAAGACAAAGAATAAGCTACAGCAAGACAGTAGGAGGGGCACAATCATGATAAAATCAAATCGCATACCCACTGGGTGGGTGACCCACAGGCTGGAGAATATTACCGAAGAAGTTTCACACTGTTGTGAAGGTTCTGAATCCCTCATCAGGCTTCCCAGACTGGGGATCTGACAAAGGGACTAGGAATCCCCAGGGAATCTGACCTTGAAGGCCAGTGGGATTTGATGATAAGACTTCCACAAGACCGGGGGAAACAGAGACTCCAGTCTTGGAGGGCACAGACAAAACTTTGCATGCACCAAGACTCGGAGGAAAGGTGCAGTGACTCCACGGGAAACTGAACCAAAACTACCTGCTAGTGTTGGAGGGTTTCCTGTAGAGGTGTGGGCCAGCAGGGGCCCACCACAGGGACAGCCTGGCAGCAGCTGTCTGGGAAGGTCCCTTGGGTAAACCCTCTTGGAGGTCACCCTTAACCAGACCATAGAGCCCACAGACCCCAGGGCTGGGTCGCTTCAGGCTAAACAACTACCAAGGAGTGCAACCTCACACATCAGCAGTTAATTAAAGCTTTACTGAGCAAGGCCCTGCCCACCATAGTAAAGCCCAGGTTTTCCCATTGCTAGTCCCTCCCATTGGAGGAGGCCATGGCACCCCACTCCAGTACTCTTGCCTGGAAAATCCCATGGACAGAGGAGCCCGGGAGGCTGCAGTCCATGTGATCGCTAAGAGTCGGGCATGGATGAGTGACTTCACTTTCACTTTTCACTTTCATGCATTGGAGAAGGAAATGGCAACCCACTCCAGTATTCTTGCCTGGAGAATCCCAGGGAGAGGAGCCTGGTGGGCTGCTATCCATAGGGTCACACAGAGTCGGACACGACTGAAGTGACTTAGCAGCAGCGGCAGTCCCTCCCATCAGGAAGCTTATACAAGCCTCTCAGCTTCCTCCATCAGAGGGCAGACAGAAGAAGCAAGAACCACAACCCCACAGCAAGTAAAACAAAACTTTCATTACAGAAACTTAATCAGCATGACAAAGCAGAAAGTTACATCCCAAATAAAGGGATAAGATAAAACCCCAGGAAAACAACTAAATGAAGTGGAGATAGGGGATCTCCAGAAAAAGAATTCAGAATAATGATAGTGAATATGATTCAGGAGAAAGAATGGAGATGGGATTGAGAAGATGCAGGAAATATTTATGAAAGACCTATAAGGACTAAAGAACAAACAAACAGAGATGAATAATACACTACAAGGAATCCATAGCAGAATAACTGAGGTAGAAGCATGGATAAATGACCTGGAGGATAGAATGGTGGAAATGTGGTGACTGCCACAGAACAGAATATAGAAAAAAGAAAATGTATATGAAATATATAATATTTAATGAATATAGAAATATAAATATATAATGACTATAGAAAAAAGAAATATATATGAAAAGAAATGAAAACCTAAGAGACCTCTCTGACAACATTAAATGCATGAACATGCACATTATAGGGGTCCCAGAAGGAGAAGAGAGAGAAAGGACCTGAGAAAATATTTGAAGAGATAATAAATGAAAACTTCCCTAACATGGGAAAGGAAGTTATTAACAAAGTCCAGGAAGCACATAGTTCCAGGCAGGATAAATTCAAGGAGGAAAACACTCAGACACATAGTAATCAAACAGGCAAAAATTAAAGACAGATAAAATATTAAAAGCAACAAAGGAAAAATGACAAATAACATACAAGGGAACTCCCATCAGGCTATCAGCTGATTTATCAAGAGAACCTCTACAAGCCAGAAGGGAATGGCATGATATATTTAAAGTGATGAAAGGGAAGAACCCATAACGAAGAATACTCTACCCAGCAAGACTCTCCTTCAGATTTGATGGAGAATCAAAAGCTTTCCAGACAAGCAAAAGTTAAGAGAATTCAGCACTGCCAAAGCAACCTTACAACAAATGCTAAAGGAACTTCTCAAAGCAGGAAACAAAAGGAAAACAACTACACAAAGTAAACTCAAAACAATTAAGAAATCAGTAATAGTATCATGTGCTGTGTTTAGTCGCTTAGTCATGTCCAATTCTTTGTGACCCCATAGGCTGTAGCCCGCCAGGCTACTCAGTCCATGGGGATTCTCCAGGCAAGAATACTGAAATTGGTTGTCATGCCCTTCTCCAGGGAATCTTCCCAACCCAGGAATTAAGCCCAGATCTCTGCATTGCAGGCAAATTCTTGACCATCTGAGCCACCAAGAAAGCCCAATAGGATCATTATTAGTTCAGTTCAGTCACTCAGTCGCTCAGTCGTGTCAGACTCTTTGCAACCCCATGAATCACAGCATGCCAGGCCTCCCTGTCCATCACCATCTCCCGGAGTTCACTCAGACTCATGTCCATCGAGTCAGTGATGCCATCCAGCCATCTCATCCTCTGTCATCCCCTTCTCTTCCTGCCTCCAGTCCCTCCCAGCATCAGAGTCTTTTCCAATGAGTCAGCTCTTCGCATGAGGTGGCCAAAGTACTGGAGTTTCATCTTTAGCATCAGTCCTTCCAAAGAACATCCAGGGCTGATTTCCTTTAGAATGGACTGGTTGGATCTCCTTGCAGTCCAAGGGAATCTCAAGAGTCTTCTCCAACACCACAGTTCAAAAGCATCAGTTCTTCGGTGCTCAGCTTTCTTAACAGTCCAACTTTCACTCTCATACATGACCACTGGAAAAACCATAGCCTTGACTAGACGGACCTTTATTGGCAAAGTAATGTCTCTGCTTTTCAATATGCTATCTAGGTTGGTCATAACTTTTCTTCCAAGGAGTAAGCGTCTTTTAATTTCATGGCAGCAGTCACCATCTGCAGTGATTTTGGAGCCCCCCAAAATAATGTCTGACACTGTTTCCACTGTTTCCCCATCTATTTCCCATGAAGTGATGGTACCAGATGCCATGATCTTCGTTTTCTGAATG
>SJYT01041276.1:0-27512 GCA_006410635.1 Cephalophus harveyi
CTCGGATCGGATGCCCTCGCCTGTCCCCTGTCCGTCTCCCGTTTTCCGTCTCTCTGTCGGTCGCTCTGTGTCTCTCTCTCTCTGTCTCTCCCTCCCTGTGTGTGCGTGTTTGTTTGCACCCGCACGCGCGTGTGTGCCTGTTTCTCTGTGTGTCTGCATCTCCCTCTTGCCATCTCGGAATCTGTCTGTGATCCTTCGTCTTTTCCGTCTCTCTCTCTCCTTACACCCAGCTTCCCGTCTCTTGTGTTATATAGTGAGAATAGAGAAAAGCAGCCCAGAATGATCGTGACTAAAGACAAAGAATGGAAAGCCGGGAAAATAGAACAAAGGAGGTCTGATGAGCTGAGTGAGAACCTCAGGTAAATCAAAGAGCACTGGCTAATCCAATTTACGTAGGGCAGGCCGAGTGGGAGGAGGGAAAACATATAAAAAGAGGAGTCAAGGGGACTTGCATCTCTGTCTGTGTCTCTTCTTTTCACCTCTGTTGGGCTGGCATGGCCTCATTCCTAGAGGATGTATTTTCCTTTATTTTCTAAAAAAAAAAAAACTGAGTCGTAACCCAGAGCTGGATCACTGGTTTGTCAAAGAGCTGAAGCACTGGCCCCTCTGAGGGCTGTAATGCTAGTCCATCGCTTCAAATTTTTGTTGTCACAAGACAAAACCGAGGAAATTACAAACTCCCCCGACATCTATGGTGTGCTTTCTCGGATTTTACCTGGCTGAAACAACCTTGGCAGGGTCCCTGCAAGGAAGAGGCCAAGCACAGCAGGAGCCCAACTCAGCGAAAGCTCCTGCAGTGGAAGCCGAAAGCTAAGGAAACTCAGCAAAGGGGAAGTGACAAGAAATCGAGCGTGCTGGGGACTGAAACCGTGAAAAACAAACTCAGCAGAAAGCTCGCCTGGCTCACTCTCGGGTTCCAAAAGAGTTCCGGTTAAGGTAGGAGGACCTCACTCCTATGGCTGGAAGGGCATATGCCTAACAAAAACCTTAATTTCTTTACAATCTCTTGTTTCTTTTTTTCCTTGAACTGCCCGTGAACAGACAAGCAGCAGTGTGTGCAACTGAGGGACTATGGCAGGGCCTATTCCTCAGTATGTCCCAAAGGCGCCACTATCTGCTGGGCCCCAGTAGCTGTTACCCAAGCCTGTAGGGGCTCTTCTGTCCTTAATCTTGTTTGTGCCAAGGATCAGGGCAATGAAAACTGAACACAGGTCAAGTACTTAGCAGATTTTCCAGCAGGTTATGAAGAGGATTCCTTAGCACATTTTCCCCACTGCTTTTTCCTCCCGTCCTTCAGCTCCTCTCTCCCAGGACTTGAGCCCAGCCAAAACCCATGATGCCTGGCTTCAGGACCTAATGAAACTAAGGCTCTGATGTCTCATTGCAAAAATTCATTTAGAGACACAGTATGTAAGAGGGGGATTTGTTTGGATTCAGAGAGAAGCACAGTCTGCAGGGTGTGGGCCATTGCAGAGGGCAAGTGTTTTGGCCATGGAATGTGGTGTGGCTAGTTTTGCTGGGTGGATTCATATGCTAATGAGTGGGAGGATCATTCCAACCATTGGGGAACCACCCACTCTGTCTTTTGACAGTGCCTTGGAGCTGTCCTGCCACTTCTGGATGTGTCATTTAGCTTACAGATTGGGGATCAAAGTTTAGTTGAATTTGACTTGTCATTTTAGACCCATTTGATTTTAATCGGTTTATGTTATGCCCTTGGGCTATGTGATTCTTTCAAAAATTGTGCCCTGCCCCTCTTCCCTCCTGTTTCATGGTCTTTTCCTGCGCCCCGTCCAGGCCCACAATGCTGCCTCTACAGTCTTCTGGAAGGACAATCAGAAAATGGTGGTCCTTGGGAGGGAAATACTATATAATATCCAATCCCTCTAGATATTCAGGCCTTCATCTTCCATGTTTCCTACATGTGCAACATCAGCATCTCTCAGTGAATCTCCTAGGTTGGGCAACAGGCACACAATGCCTGCTAGAAGTCCATCTGTTGGCATCACTTCAAAGGCAATTGGGCTTCCAGGGATAATGTTTGCCACTTTGGGAGTTAGTCCTGCAGGCCGTTTAGGCCCAAACCGCTACCACCCTTCTAAAGTTACAAACATACACCCGGATCAAATCTCCACTCCACTTTTACGGAACATCTGGTCTGTTGCCTCTCATCAGTTTGTTCTTAAGCCACTTACTAACTCCTACAACTAGGACCCTGCCCCCTTGTAGGCAACATTGCTCCACCCTGCTTATTATTAAAATACTCTCATGCTTCTGCTGCTGCTGCTGCTAAGTCGCTTCAGTCGTGTCCGACTCTGTGCGACCCCACAGATGGCAGCCCACTAGGCTCCTCTGTCCCTGGGATTCTCCAGGCAAGAATACTGGAGTGGGTTGCCATTTCCTTCTCCAGTGCATGAAAGTGAAAAGTGAAAGTGAAGTCACTCAGTTGTGCCCAACTCTTAGCGACCCCATGGACTGCAGCCTACCAGGCTCCTCCATCCATGGGATTTTCCAGGCAAGAGTACTGGAGTGGGTTGCCATCGCCTTCTCCATGCCTCTAACAGGACCAAATAACCCACTCCTTTGTCATTACTTCTGTTATTACCTAAAGTGGGTCTATGACAATGAAATGTTTACCACTGGAAACACCCTAAGCTGCTCTTAGGGAGGACTAGGGGAGGAAATCAGTGACATACATTCCCTTAGTGCAGTAAGAGGATAAGGCTTCTGACTGTTTCACCAGGTTCCCAGTCTCAGGGCACAGGCTTGGATTGCTTTACATCATATCTATTCCCATCTGTGGTGAACAAATTGGCAATGAGTTAAAATTACACCCGGTTAATCCTACCCAGCACTGGTCATTTGGAGACCTTGGGGACGCCTAACTCCAGTCCGGGGATCCCAGGAAGTCGACCTGCCTCCACCTGCATAGGAATCTGGTCCTCGAAAGTTTGTCATACCTCAACATGCTCAGGGATCTGCCAGTCCAGGGGTCCCAGGAAGTCGACCTGCCTCAACCTGCCCAGAGATTTGATCTCCAGGAGGATGTCATGCCTCAGCTTGCCTGGGGATCTGCACCCTGACCCAGGGATGCCTAGCTCTCAGGTTGCAACAGTACTGGATAGGATAAACCTCAGAAAGACTCACCCCTAAGGAAGTTCACCCTTGAAAATAGAAGGAAGCCTATTACTTGTGGGGCTGTGCCCAGTCTCAGCAATAACTCAGGAGCCCAATGAGAACCCCATTGCCTTTATGGAAAGGCTAAAAGAGGCCCTCCAAAAGTTTATCAATCTGGACTTAGACTCTCACAACAGACAGGTGATTTTAAAGGACAAATTCCTGTCCCAATGCACATCAGACATCAGGATAAAGTTACAACAGCTATAGCAGCAGGACCCTGCTGCCTCTTTAGATGAGATGGTTCAGACAGCCATCAGCACCTTTTATAAGAGAAGAGGAGAGGGAGGGCAAGGCCCAGGAAAGGGAGAAAAGGAAAGAGACAAGGCATGCCCAGATGCTGGCTGCCCTCCAGGGAAGTCCTATGGTAAACCCCGAGTCCTTGAATGACAAGGCACCAGGCAAATGCCTAATCTGTAGACAGGTAGGGCATTGGGCCAAAGAGTGTCAAAACCATGACAAGTTACCTAAAATGGCTTGCTACAAATGCCATCAACTGGGACATTAGGCAGCACTCTGCCCTCGGGACCCAAGAGCCTCAAGGTCAAGCGCCAAGCCTTCCTTCATGATGGTTCAACAGGACTGAAGCGGCCCACTCCAGCCAGCCCGTCTGTCACAGATAACCATCACAGGGCTGGAGCCAAGGGTGCAACTAGATGCATCAGGTAAGACTGAGAATTTCTTGGTTGACACACGGGCTACCTACTCTGTCCTGACCTCCTACTCCAGTGCCTTCTCTTCCCAAACCTTTACCATTTGGGGTGCTACAGGAGAAAGAATTACAAAAGAATTCACCTGAGCACTTTGTTGCTGGGATGGACAAATATTTTCCCACCAGTTTCTAGTGGTTTCTGACTGTCCTCCCTTATTGGGAAGAAACCTCTCCCTGCCTTTGAAATCTTGCAGCTATTGTAGTCCTGATATCTATTCCCATCTGTGGTGAACAAATTGGCAATGAGTTAAAATTACACCCGCTTAATCCTACCCAGCACTGGTCATTTGGAGACCTTGGGGACGCCTAACTCCAGTCCGGGGATCCCAGGAAGTCGACCTGCCTCCACCTGCATAGGAATCTGGTCCTCGAAAGTTTGTCATACCTCAACATGCTCAGGGATCTGCCAGTCCAGGGGTCCCAGGAAGTCGACCTGCCTCAACCTGCCCAGAGATTTGATCTCCAGGAGGATGTCATGCCTCAGCTTGCCTGGGGATCTGCACCCTGACCCAGGGATGCCTAGCTCTCAGGTTGCAACAGTACTGGATAGGATAAACCTCAGAAAGACTCACCCCTAAGGAAGTTCACCCTTGAAAATAGAAGGAAGCCTATTACTTGTGGGGCTGTGCCCAGTCTCAGCAATAACTCAGGAGCCCAATGAGAACCCCATTGCCTTTATGGAAAGGCTAAAAGAGGCCCTCCAAAAGTTTATCAATCTGGACTTAGACTCTCACAACAGACAGGTGATTTTAAAGGACAAATTCCTGTCCCAATGCACATCAGACATCAGGATAAAGTTACAACAGCTATAGCAGCAGGACCCTGCTGCCTCTTTAGATGAGATGGTTCAGACAGCCATCAGCACCTTTTATAAGAGAAGAGGAGAGGGAGGGCAAGGCCCAGGAAAGGGAGAAAAGGAAAGAGACAAGGCATGCCCAGATGCTGGCTGCCCTCCAGGGAAGTCCTATGGTAAACCCCGAGTCCTTGAATGACAAGGCACCAGGCAAATGCCTAATCTGTAGACAGGTAGGGCATTGGGCCAAAGAGTGTCAAAACCATGACAAGTTACCTAAAATGGCTTGCTACAAATGCCATCAACTGGGACATTAGGCAGCACTCTGCCCTCGGGACCCAAGAGCCTCAAGGTCAAGCGCCAAGCCTTCCTTCATGATGGTTCAACAGGACTGAAGCGGCCCACTCCAGCCAGCCCGTCTGTCACAGATAACCATCACAGGGCTGGAGCCAAGGGTGCAACTAGATGCATCAGGTAAGACTGAGAATTTCTTGGTTGACACACGGGCTACCTACTCTGTCCTGACCTCCTACTCCAGTGCCTTCTCTTCCCAAACCTTTACCATTTGGGGTGCTACAGGAGAAAGAATTACAAAAGAATTCACCTGAGCACTTTGTTGCTGGGATGGACAAATATTTTCCCACCAGTTTCTAGTGGTTTCTGACTGTCCTCCCTTATTGGGAAGAAACCTCTCCCTGCCTTTGAAATCTTGCAGCTATTGTAGTCCTGATAGAAGATGCTTTGAAACTCTCTTTTGAGGGTAAACTAACTATTTTTACCAGCCACCAAGTGAAACAGCTAAATAGGAGAGGCCATTTATGGATGTCTGATCAAAGAATCCTCAAATATCAAATAGTGCTGATGGAAAATCCAGGCCTCACTATATTGCCTTGTGAGGTTCTTAACCCAGCTACCCTCCTGCCTACCCCTGAGGGCTCTTTCCCTTTTCACTCTTGCCTAGAAACCTTGGACCACTGGACAAAACCCGGAGAGGGATTGTCAGAAGATCCTCTGGCCAATCCTGAGGAAATCTGGTACACTGATGGAAGCAGCTTTGTCTTAGATGGAAAAAGAAGAGCTGGATATTCAGTAGTCTCCAATTTTGAGACCATAGAGGCTAAATCTTTGTGACCAGGTACTTCAGCCAAATTAGCTGAGCTCATAGAATACACAGAAGAACTGTACAGAAAAGATCTTCACAACCAAGACAATCACGATGGTGTGATCATTCACCTAGAGCCAGACATCCTGGAATGTGAAGTCAAGTGGGCCTTGGAAAGCATCACTAAAAACAAAGGTATTGGAGGTGATGGAATTCCAGTTGAGCTATTTCAAATCCTGAAAGATGATGCTGTGAAAGTGCTGCACTCAATATGCCAGCAAATTTGGAAAACTCAGCAGTGGCCACAGGACTGGAAAAGGTCAGTTTTCATTCCAATCCCAAAGAAAGGCAATGCCAGTTGGACTGAGAAGAAGGCTGAGCTCCAAAGAATTGATGCTTTTGAAGTGTGGTGTTGGAGAAGACTCTTGAGAGTCCCTTGGACTGCAAGGAGGTCCAACCAGTCCATTCTGAAGGAGATCAGCCCTGGGATTTCTTTGGAGGGAATGATACTAAAGCTGAAACTCCAGTACTTTGGCCACCTCATGCAAAGAGTTGACTTGTTGGAAAAGACTCTGATGCTGGGAGGGATTGGGGGCAGGAGAAGGGGACGACAGAGGATGAGATGGCTGGATGGCATCACTGACTCGATGGACGTGAGTCTGAGTGAACTCTGGGAGTTGGTGATGGACAGGGAGGCCTGGCGTGCTGCGATTCATAGGGTCGCAAAGAGCTGGACTCAACTGAGCGACTGAACTGAACGACTGAACTGAACTGAACGACTGAACTGAACTGAACTGATAGCTCTGACTCAAGCTTTAGAACTGGGAAAAGGAAAAAGAGTAGCTATTTATGCTGACTCTAAGTATGTCTTTCTGATGTTACATGAACACAGCTGCTATTTGGAAAGAAAGAGGCCACTTGACAACCCGAGGGTCTCCAATCAAATATGGTGATCAAATCCTTAGAGTCTTGGAAGCAGTCCCTCTGCCTGCTGAGGTTTCAGTCTCCCACTGTAAAGGACACCAAAAAGAGAGCAGGGAAGTGGCACGAGGGAACCAAGCAGCTGATCAGGCAGCTAAGAGAGCAGCGTTACAGAACAGTGACCTAATAGGGGTTGCCACATTAGTTCCACAGACTAATTTGCCAGAAATTCCTTCATATACTGAAGGTGGGGCTCTTCAAGCTAAGAGTGAGGGCTTTCAAGATGATCATAATGGGGCGGTTCTCAAAGGAGGGACTCCTTTTTCTGTCTGGCAACCTCCAATGGAAGTTGGTTAAGTCCTTACATGCCACCACTCATTTAGGGGAGGAGGCCCTCCAAAGATTACTAGAAAGTTTCTTCGAGAAAAAGGCCTCCAAATGACTATAAGGCAAGTGATCTCCTCTTGTCCCACTTGCCAATTAAATAAACCCCAAGGAGCTCAAAGATCCCAGGTGGCCCAGTCCATCCAATGGCATGGGTCCAGGAGAGGACTGGCAGATGGACTTCACCCAGATGCCAGTTTCTCAAGGGTATAAATACCTATTAGTCACGATAGATACATTCACAGGATAGACTGAAGGCTTTCCCACCTGGACTGAGAAGGCTGAGGAGGTGGTATAAAAAAAAAAAAATTGGCCCATGAAATCATCCTGAGATTTGGTTTGCCCAGGTCATTTCAAAGTGAAAATGGGACATCATTTACTTCTAAGTTCACCCAAGGTGTCTCTAAGGCATTGGACATTACTTATTATCTCCATTGTGCCTGCAGGCCTCAGTTTTCAGGAAAAGTAGAAAGAGCCAATGAATTCTTAAAATCAGCGATAAAAAGATAACCCAATGGCACCCCACTCCAGTACTCTTGCCTGGAAAATCCTATGAACGAAGGAGCCTGGTAGGCTGCAGTCCATGGGGTCGCTAAGAGTCGGATACGACTGAGCGACTTCCCTTTCACTTTTCACTTTCATGCATTGGAGAAGGAAGTGGCAACCCACTCTAGTGTTCTTGCCTGGAGAATCCCAGGGATGGTGGAGCCTGGTGGGCTGCTGTCTATGGGGTCGCATAGAGTCGGACACGACTGAAGTGACTTAGCAGGAGACCTCCCTGGGATGGAAGGAAGCTTTACCAATAGCTCTCCTCCACACCCGTATTGCCCCTAAGGAACAGGTGGTATTAGTTCTTAGGAGATGCTATTATGGGAGACCTTTTGTTTATGTCTATGACCTCTTCCTAGATCCAGAGGCTCAGACCTTCCAGTCTTATACCATGGCCATTGGGCAACTCCAACAGGATATAAGCTTGGGGGTGGGGGGGTGTCAACCAGGACTCAAAAAATTCTAAAGAATCACCACTATATGGTCCAGGGACTCAAGCCCTACTAAAGTCTGGAAAGATGGGTCCCCAAAGGCTCAATTCCAGCTCACATGGAAGGGCCCCTACCCTATAATACTTTCTACCCCCACAGCAGTCAAGGTACCAGGACACAACTCCTGGATTCACTACTCACGAGTCAAGTCATGGAGGAAAACAGAAGAGGACACTCAATATACCTGTGAGCCCCTGGGAGATCTCAGATACCTATTCAGAACTACAAATGAGTGCTATTCTAATGAACACCCCCAAAATTAAGTTTCTGGGGATAAGATTTCTCAGGACAGCTCTTAAGAGCCAACACAGCTTGGCAAGAGTTGTCCTCCAGAACAGACAGGAGATAGATCTTCTGATCGCTGAACAAGGAGGGACTTGAGCCATCTTGAATGAGAAGTGTTGTTTCTGGGTAAATACCTCCAGCTAAGTTAAAAAAAAGTCTCATAGTCCTCAAGAAAAATATTCAGACCCCACAGGATCTGAAGGAACGAGCTGGAGATTTCTCTGGGTGCCTACAATCTTGCTTTGGGGGATCTTCCTGGTGATGGGAATTTGGAGTTGGCTGATGCCCCTACTAGTCCTTGTTATCACCATATTAATGCTGCTTATGATTGCTCCATGTATTATCAATTGTCTAACCCATTTTGTCTCTGCCCAGGTCAATAAGCTACAACATGTAGTGCTAGTTCAACAAGGATATATAAAACTATAGCTGACCACAGAAAATATCATTCACCCTTAGATGGATACCGCTGTAAAGACTCTGAGGCCTGAGACTGGCAAGAGGGGGAGGCCCAATGTGTCTCACCATCCCAGTTGAGCAGCAAGTAGCCGGAGAGACCTCGATGCCCCTATTCCCAAAGAATTGGGTCTCCTATCTCTTGAGGGGGGAATGTTAGGTAGTTAGAATAGGAAAAAAGAGTACAGAATGGTGGTGGCTAAAAGACAAAGAAGGGAAAAGCCCATGAAAATAGAAGAAAGGAAGAGCTGAGGACCAGAGTGAGAACCTCAGGTAGAACAAACAGCATTCAAGGCTAGCCCAATTCACATAGGGCAGGCCCAGGGGGAGGAGAAAAACATATAAAAAGAGGAGTCAGAGGGCCAGGGGTCTCTCTCTCTCTCTTCTTCGCATCTTTTGGGTCAGCATGCCCTCACGGCTCTAGGATGTATTTTCCTTTGTTTTCTAAATAAAACTGAGGTGTAACACAAAGCTGTAACACTGGTCTGTCCAAGAGCTGTAACACTGACCAGTCCAAGGGCTGTAACGCTGGTCCATCACTTCAAATTTTTGTTGTGACGAGACAGAACTGAAGAAATTAGACACTCCCCCAACACTTCCTCTGGCCCCGGACTCTCACACGTGCTATGGTTTGCCATCTTGCACTGGCTGTGGCTTCCTGGAGTTGCTCCTTAAGTTGCTGGCCTGCTCTCCTTACTGAACATTCAAGTGCTTGAGTAAAGGGCCTGCTGCCGACTTGGGGCCAGATCCTTTGCTTGTTGGGTGGCTAGGGGCCGGGTGCCTTGGTAGGGCATAGGGGTGAGGCAGATGACCTTAAGTGACTCTTCTGTTGGCTCCCCCTATTGCAGGGCATGATGGGCAGTCATGATTCGGCTGGGATGCCCTTAGTTTGTTAGGTGGCACATAAGACAAAGGGCCCTGGCTCGTGTAACCAGACACCTTAGGAGACAGCTTACCCAAAGCAGGGTTCTATATCATGACCCCGGCATGGATGGATCCAGAGAGGTGGGAGAGCACAGAGACTTTTGCATCCACCCCCCTCCTGTCTGGTAGTACTGTAATATCTCTGGTTGTGGGGACTGGGGAAGCCTTTTAGCAGCCTTGTTGGAGGTGGAATGGGGGTTGCAGGGTTGATCTGTAATTAGGCCTTTTGTATAGCCATGGCTGCTAGGCTCCTCTTAAGCTTTGGCATAGTTGGTGCCACAAGTCAGCTGTGAGTCTTCACTGGATCATATCTCTTTTTTTATTTTATTTTTTTTTGTCCTGGAAAATTGGTTTGCAGATAGGAAAGGAGAAAACCCTTACTGTTACTCAGCTGATTTCATGAAATGTAGCCGATGGAATGCGTTTTATGAAGATCTCTTAATTTGAAAAATATATTAACTGACAGGTAGATCATAGTCTGTTTGCGGTTTACATAGTCTAGAAATATCAAAATGTGATGAAAAGAATTTTCAAATATGTAGAGTGCATTTTAGGTATTAATATTTTAAAATGTCTTCTATGATTAGAAAGGAAAATTACCTTTGGACTTGATTTCTTAAACTGAGAGCTTTCCTTATTCAAATTCTTCTGCATTGTACTTAGGGCATTATTTTGACGTTGAATAGTACTAGATGGGAAGAATCAGAGGAATCTTCATTCAGCTGCAGCAGCCGCCTTCTCAGGACCCTGGGGTAGTTGCAGGAGAAGAGTGGTCTACTGGCAATGAATGCTGTGGAATCAGGTGGATGTGACACGGAGTGTATCCCAGCTGTTTCATAGCTCTGTGGGCTTTTCAACAATTTATTAATACTTCTTTTGGCACCTTTATATAAAACTTGTTTGTTTCGGCATGATGATACTGATTGTAAAAACAGTGATTGTGTGTTTTCTACCTATATCCACATTACAAAGGATGTGATTTTACAGCTGGTTCTGTAAAAAGTGAAACCAAAAATGGAGAGACAGAAATCTGTCCTTTCAACTTTGGATTGAGGCTGGTCTCATGTGCTTTGGCCAGAAAAATGTAGTAGGTATGACCCTGACAGCTTTCGGCCTAGGCTGGAAGATCGTGAATATTTTGCTTTTTCTCTGGATCCTTGCTCTCCATGAAAACAAGCCCATATGAGCTTGCTGGATGACAGCCGGGTGGTCAGGTGGCACCCAGCTCAACCTCAAAAATAGAGCACCCTAGTCAACCAGCAGCAGATCATACACTCACCTTGGTGTCCAGGTGAAATGAAAGAATGGCTCAGCAGAGCTAAGCTCACTGTGCTGACCATGAGTTCAACCACGAGCTAGCTAGGTTTTGGGATGGTTTATTATGCAACAGTAGCCACTTAGCATGCACAACCAATTAACATGCACACCCATTCCAAGCTGGATGCCAGGTCCAGTGGCTAAGATTCCTAGCTCCCAATGTTAGGGGCCTGAGTTCGATTCCTGGTCAGGAAACTAGATCCCACATGCCTCAACTAAATAAATAAATTTTTTAAAAAAACCTTCTTCAT
This sequence comes from Cephalophus harveyi, assembly GCA_006410635.1. NCBI lineage: Eukaryota > Metazoa > Chordata > Mammalia > Artiodactyla > Bovidae > Cephalophus > Cephalophus harveyi. The sequence goes on from SJYT01041276.1 coordinate 11,363, forward strand.
CTATGTACTTTCATGTATTGACACAGCCCACAGAGGGGCACTGTTAATGTGTTTGTGGATTTCCATACCAGTCACAGAAAGAACGGTGGAGAAAAGGAGAGACAAAGCAGTCTGGCTCCAAGTCCTCACCAGAACTTCTGGGATCACAAGTCCTTGCACAGGGTAGATCATATATTCTTCCTGGCTGTTAACTTCCCCTACTGCAGCTGCTGCTGCCAGTTCCCACCCCATGTGCTATTGCAGGGTGGTTGTGATCTTGTCCGCCAACACCAGCCCACTTGTGGTGGCAGCATGGCTCTGTGATGGAGAGGACTGTGAAGGCAAGTTCAGGCTGAGGAGGAGGGAGGCCTCTGCTACCAGCTTCTGCATCAGCTCCATTTCCAAGCACTGCCCTCCTTCCTTGCTGCTCCCACTCATAAGGAGGCACTCAAGAGCTTCAACCAACAGGACCTGGGCATTCAGGGAGCTTCCCAGTCAGAGAACTTTCTCGTTTCACCTTCACTGCACATATCTGATTAGGATATATTTGCAAGCACAGATATTTATAAGTACTCTGTTTGTGTTTTGGACTTGCACCCTGACCCAGAAATTAATTTATTTTAAAAAATACTGAAAAAAATTTGAGGAGTTGATCATTAAATTCCCTACTTCTCTTATTTCCAACTTTATTGCATTATGAGTTGGAAATGTGTAAACTTCGTGTCCTTTTTACTAAGTATATCCTCTTGTTTACAGGATATGAATTTATTAGCAAGACTGTTGGCTGTTTTTTAAAAAATTCATTTTTTTACTACAATCTTTTGGGTTTCTACATACAGGTCAGTTATGTTTCCAGTTTTGAGTGCTTTTTAAAAAAAACATTCTGGCCCTTCATATTCTCTCTTAGACTTTTCCTCTAGAGTCTGTGATCTAATACCTTTTTTGTCAATTAAGACTGCTTTGGCAGGCCTCCTTGGTGGCTCAGACCAAGAAGAACCTGCATGCAATGCGGTAGATCGGGATTCCAGCCCTGCGTTTGGAAGATAATCCTGGAGAAGGCACTGGCTACCCACTCCAGTATTCTTGCCTGGAGAATTCCATGGACAGAGGAGCATGGTGGGCTACAGTCCATGGAGTCGCAAAGGACACGACTGAGAGCGACTAATACTTTCACTTTCAGCTCTAGATGCCTAGCCGGGTCCAGAGGGAAGATTTACCACAGTCCAGAGGGAGAGAGAAAAAGGTGGCCTTCAAAAGGCAATTCCAGGTCCCTAGGTACCAGGTACTGTACTTCTGTTTTAAACTGGACTTGCTGTTTCAGACACCCAGCGTGGGGCTTCAACGAGTTGTCCGTAAAGATCTGAGTAACCAAGGAGGCTCCCCACGCCAGCCTCACTGCATGTGGCGGCGGAGCGGGGACCAAAGGAGACGGTGCGGCCAGAGGAGTGCGCAGAGCGGCCTCTGACCCAGCCGAGCTCCAGGAACCCCAGGCTGTGCTGTGCTGGCTGCCGGAAGTGCAAGAAACCCGGTCAGCGAGAAACCCAGTCTCACCACCAGCATCTCGTGGAGACGTACCTGTCTGCAGGGTGACTCCAACCACACTGGGCTCGCCGCCTCGCTTTGTCTCCGCAGGCAGGAGATGCTGGGGAAGAAAACGCACCCTTCTTTGCGTGGCAGGACCTCCCTCCGCCCACGAGGACGGAAGGCGAGGGGGTGGGGGCCCTCGCTGCGCATTCTGGGAGCGGTAGTCTCAGCTGCTGCAGCCGGCGGCTTGCAGGGCTGTAGAACTACAGTTCCCGGTTGCACAGGGTAGGGCGTGGGGGTGGTGCCCAGCCTTCCGCGTTCACGGAGGGGGCAGGGCAGGAGGCGGGGCTGTCGCGGCGCATTCTAAGAAGTGTGGTGTCTTAGCCAGCTGTAGCAGGTACCTTGGGAAGGTTGTTTAGTCCCTCAGTCCTGTCCGACTCTGTGACCCCATAGGCTGCGGCACTCCAGGCTTCCCTGTCCTTCGCTATATCCGGCAGTTTGCTCAAACTCACGTCCATTGCATCAGTGATGCCGTCCAACCGTCTCATTCTCTGTTGTTCCCTTCTCCTGCCCTTAATCTTTCCATGCATCAGGGTCTTTTTCAATGAGTTGGTACTTCCGATTAGGTGGTCAAAGTATTGGAGCTTCAGCTTCAGCATCGGTCCTTCCAATGAATATTCAGGATTGACTTCCTTTAGGATTGATTGGTTTGATCTCCTTGCTGTCCAAGGGACTCTCCAAGAGAAGTCCCAAGAAGGGACTTCTCCAGCACCACAGTTCAAAAGCATCAGTTCTTTGGCACTCAGCCTTCTTTATGGTCCCAACTCTCACATCCCGACATGACTACTGGAAAAACCATAGGCTTGACTATATGGACCTTTGTTGGTAATGTCTCTGTTTTTTAATACACTGTCTAGCTTTGTCATTGCTTTTCTTCCAAGGAGCAAGCGTCTTCTAATTTCATGGCTGCAGTCACCGTCTGAAGTGATTTTGGAGCCCAAGAAAATAAAGCCTATCACTGTTTCCCTTGTTTCCCTATCGAGTCTGAGTGAACTTTGGGAGTTGGTGATGGACAGGGAGGCCTGGCGTGCTGCGATTCATGGGGTCGCAAAGAGTCGGACACGACTGAGCGACTGAACTGAACTGAACTGAGGGGACTGGATGCCATTATATTCATTTTTTGAATATTGCGTTTTAAGCCAGCTTTTCCACTCTCCTCTTTCACCTTCATCAAGAGGCTCTCTAGTTCTTCTTCATTTTCTGCCATAAGGGTGATGTCATCTGCATATCTGAGGTTATTGATATTTCTCCCAGCAGTCATGATTCCAGCTTGAACTTCATCCAGCCTGGCATTTCACATGATGTACTCTGCATATAAATTAAATAAGCAGAGTGACAACATACCGCCTTGATGTAGTTCTTTCCAAATTTTGAACCAGTCCATTGTTCCACATCTGGTTCTAACTGTTGCTTCTTGTCTTGCATACAGGTTTCTCAAGAGGCAGGTAAGGTGGTCTGGTATTTCCATCTCTTTAAGAATTTGCCATAATTTATTGTGGTCCACACAGTCAAAGCTTTTATCATAGTCCATGAAGCAGATGTTTTCCTGTAATGAGAAGCTAACAGGCAGGAAAGCAAGGGATCTCCAAATGGAGGAAATAGGCTGCAAGTGTCAGACATTTTTTTTTTTATCTCTCTCTTAAGCAGCAGCAGGAAACAAATGTTAGATTTTTTCCCTTTCTCTATACAAGTTTAAAAAGATGTTTCTTTTAAAATTCTGTGTTGCCATGATGACACCTGGCTCTACCTGAACTTAACTTTTCTCAAACCTTATGCTAACCAATGCATTTTTCTTATGGAAATGTTTGTCTTAAGCTATGCTAATGGAATATGTATTTACTCTAGACTCTGTCTTCAAGTCAGTTCTGCCTAATACTCAGAACTGACTTCACAAAGCAGTATGTTTTACTCACACATCGGTTCTCCTAATCTATGTTAATAAAACTCTTTATTTACTTGGAAACCTGCCTTTCTTCAAGATTCATGTCAACCGTTTTATGGCCTGGGATGACTCACCTGGTGCCCATGTTATCTCAAAATGTACATTGTGGGTGAGGGGCCTGGTGCTACTCTGAGTTTTGAGACATCTCCTTTCTATAATTAACAGCAAGCAAGTAACTATATAACACCTGGCTAAAGACTAGCAGGGGTGCACTTTTTCTGCCCCGTTCTGATGTCTATGTCAGAAGCTTTCTCTATTTCTTTTATACTTAAATAAAATTTTATTACAAAAAAGCTCTGAGCGATCAAGCCTCTTCACTTGCCCCAGCTTGAATTCTCCTCCAGCGGCCAAGAATCCCAGCGTCTTTCATGGTTTACCAATAGTCTTTCAGTTCCCTTTCTTTTTCTATGATCCAACAGATGTTGTTGGTAATTTGATCTCTGATTCCTCTGCCTTTTCTAAATCCAGCTTGTACATCTGGAAGTTCTCAGTTCACATACTGTTGAAGCCTAGCTTGACGGATTTTGAACACTTCCTTGCTAGGATGTGAAATGAGTACAATTGTGCAGTAGACTGAATATCCTTTGACATTGCTCCTCTTTGGGATTAGAATGAAAACTGCCCTTTTCCAGTTCTGTGGCCACTGCTGAGTTTTCCACATTTGCTGGCATATTGACTGCAGCACTTTCACAGCATCATCTTTTAGGATTTGAAATAGCTTAGCTAGAATTCCATCACCTCCACTAGTAATGCATCCTAAGGCCCACTTGTCTTCACACTCCAGGATGTCTGTCTCTAGGTGAATGATCACACCATTGTGGTTATCTGGGTCATTAAGACATTTTTTGAATAGTTCTTCTGTGTATTTTTGCCACCTCTTCTTAATATCTCCTGCTTCTGTTATGTACATACCATTTCTGTCCTTTATTGTGCCCATCTTTGCATGAAAATTCCCTTTGTGTCTCTAATTTTCTTGAGATCTCTAGTCTTTCCCATTCTATTGTTTTCTTCTATTTCTTTGCATTTATCACTGAGGAAATCTTTCTTATCTCTCCTTGCTCTTCTTTGCAACTCTGCACTGAGATGGGTATCTCTTTTCTTTTCTCCTTTGCCTTTTGCTTCTCTTCTTTTCTCAACTATTTGTAAGGCTTCCTCAGGCAGCCATTTTTTCTTTCTGCATTTCTTTTTCTTGCTGGTGGTTTTTTCACTGCCTCCTGTACAAATGTTATGAACTTCCTTCCATAGTTCTTCAGGCACTCTATCATATCTAATCGCTTGAATCTATTTGTCACTTCCACTGTATAATCACAAGAGATTTTATTTAGATCATACCTGAATGGCCTAGTGGTCTTCCCTACTCTCTTCCATTTAAGTCTGAATTTTGCAATAAGGAATTAATGATCTGAGCCACAGTCAGCTCCCAGTCTTATGGGGCTGCTTGACTCCCATTTTCAGAATGTGCAGGTCTGGGAGGGGTTCCTGGCCCTCCAGCGCACAACAACAGACAGGGCTGTGGGCGCCAGATCGCAGTTGGAGGCTGGGGTGCCCGTGGAGTCGGGTCCTACATATTACTCTGCATCCTCCCCTGTGAAATGAGTCGCAGGGAGGAGAAGGGACTTAGAGGGGTGTAAAGGCTGTGATTTGCAGCCTGCAGTCTGCCCTGTGCATCTCGGTTTTGTCCCAAATCAGATCTTGGCCTTCCTGCTGCCACCCGTCTTTGCAGCTTTGTTCATTCTCCCATCTGTGTGCCCAGTCCAGGCCCTGAATACTACGCTTTTCTTTTCTAAACTGTTTATGGTAACTGGTTTGATATCTGAGAAACTATATTTTGCTTGCCGATCTCCTCTTCCTCCACCCAGAGTGCACCCATTTGGGGAGAAGATCATCATAGTGGCCCTGTTTGAAAGCACAACTAAAGAGCGGAAGAGGAGATGTGGACTGGGGCTTCGTGAAATACCACCCAAAAGACACACGGAGTGCCTTTTTCAGAAATTTGGATGTTGAGGCACTTAGTCTGCTGAGAGATGAGTTGCCTCAGTTCCCAAGCGAGTATCTAGTAGGTCGATGAGTTGCCTCAGTTCCCAAGCGAGTATCTAGTAGGTCGTTGTCATCAACCCATTTAAGTGGTGAGGTCTAAAAAAAAAAAAAAAAAGAGAGAGAGAGAGAAAAAAATCAACCTAAAGATGTTAATGGTTTAAGGGTTTTGTTTATTGTTTAATGCTCTAAATTGATCCTGTCAGGCCTGACTGGCCAGTTTCTCAGAGACACAGGTGATGGCCCAGGTGCTTAGGCGCAGGCTGATGCTCCCACTTTGAGACAGCGAGTTTCAAGCTGTAGCACACTTAGCAGCATTTGAATCACAGCAAGTGTAACGTCTCTGCTTTGGGTGGAAAGCTCATCAGAGACAGCAGTTAGGGGTGTGTACCTTAACTTTTCCATTCTGACCTGTTGAAGTTTTCTGTCTAGAAAATGGAAATAGCTGGGAGCACTTCTGCTTCCAGGTAATGTGTTAGTAACTGATGCCTCTAAATTCCTTAGGCTGCAAGGGACAGTTCTTTTGCTCCAGCATAGCACCAGGATAAACAAATCAAGGGATATTCAGCTGTACATATTTGCTTAAAAATTTGAGTACTGAAAGGAACAGGACATAAAATATAGGTGTGTCTTGTTTTATTGTTTTCCAGTTATTGTGCTTTGCAGATACTGAGTTTTTTTCTTTTTCTTATTTTTTTACATCTTGAAGGTTTGTGGCAATTCTTGTCAGATGATGGTTAGCATCTTTTAGCAATGAAGTATTTTTAAATTAAAATGTACATATTTTGTTTTCAGCCTTCTTTACATTCTGACAAGATGAGATGCAATGGGTCCATCTTGTGTATTTCCTGCTGTTTTGCCGAAAGTTTTCACTTTTGTCTCAGGTTCAAAGGATTTGTTAACAAAATAAGCCACTCATTACCTACAAATACATAATACAGATATTTACCAGAGAATTATCTAGCTTACTTTCAACATACTAACATTAAAAGAAAAGAGAAATAGAAAGATCAGAGAATACATTGCCAAATTGGGTTTAGACCAACATCCAGACTTAAACAGCTCTGGGAAATCCCGTGTCACAGCACGCCTGGAGTCCCAATTGGGAAAAGGTCCCAGGCAGCAAGTCTCTCCATGGGTGAGACTTCAACGATTGGAGTTCTGGGTTCCCGATTATAATCCCAGGATGGTCGCAAGCTGATATCACCAATCTGTGACCAAATTGCAGTTCTGTTTCATGTTAATGCTGTTTGTTTTTTCTTGTAAAACTTGAAATATAGTTGAGCCTGGGTCTTGGTCGGCCAGGCCTCCTCCAGGGTCTCAACAATCTCAAGATTTCTCCCCCATCTTATCTAAGGTGCTGCGAGTTTTGCACTCACAGCAGGCAGTCACTCCCAGTCACTCCCAGTTAGGGCAGCGTCCAGGGAGGTTAGAAGCCAGGTCAGAGGCCTGCTCTGCTTTGTCTCTGAAGCCTGAATGAGACTATTCATTCAATTTCCCTAGCACATGTCTCAGTTCTGGAACCAACAGGAGCCTTGGTTCCTTTGATTGGAGAATGGCATTAGAAACCAAGATTTGGGTATTGGTGACCTCATTGATACTGAGGTGGGCCAACTATTTTGTTTTTACTAGTCTTTCTTTTTTTTTTTTAATTCAAGTATAGTGGAATTACAACGTTGTGTTAGTTTTTTGCTGTACAGCAAAGTGACTCAGTTATACATATATTCTTTTTTATATTCTTTTCTGTTATCGTTTATCCCAGGATGTTGGCTATATTTCCCTGTCCTATACAGTCAGACCTTGTTGTCTGGACAACTATTATTTAAATACCATGGTCACTCTGTACTCTGACATGAAGTTTCCACTCCAAGCAAATTGTTCTCTTTGCATTTCCTGGTGTTGACTTAGCCTTCTTGTCTGAACCTTTCCCACCTCAGTCCCAGCCCATCAGGCCCCTTGTGGACCGTGATCTCCTGCAAGATTCCCTTGGCCAGGAGCCACCTCTCTACTCCCTGACCTCCCAGAGCGCGCATCACTCTAGCAGCACACAGTGTGTGTTTCGGTTCAGAGCTTCTCTGCTCCTGTCTTCATTCTCCTCTTCCATTTATACTCGAGGGCAGGTCAGAGTCACCAGTCGCCCACTGTCCTCAGGTTCCTAGCAGAGGGACTCTGCTCTCATATCTTGCAGCTGATTTGGAACTTGAAGATAAATCACCATCCTGGGGAGACCCATCACTGGGGACTGAAAAACTTTCAGATGCTCTATTGTTTCTCCCTCAGACCGATATAAACCACCAGCTGAAGCAGGGCGTCAGGAGGCATTTTTGTTTCAGTATGTTTCTTTTATATTCTGTAAAAATGTATGCCAGCTGAGAGGAACTGATGTAATAGGGAACTAAATTTAGGCGCTATCAGTTGAAGTTAGAAATATTAGAAATTGGAAGTTATTGCTGTAAATTCTCTTGAATAATGGTGTTGATTATTTTTTCCCAGTTATCTCTGCCAGTTAATAACTATCTTAAACAATTTTCCATGTCAAATTCAAATCTGATATAAAAGGCTTTTAAAAGGCTGAGTTGAGGAATTTACGTGACTGGGGAAATGGGCTTGTAAGATATTCAAGGAATGAGTATTAACAGATTTCTGTGGGGGGAAAAGACCTAAAAATTACTGAGAAAGCTTTCTTAGTTTAATGCAGGGGAGACAATAACTCGGCAACCCACACAAAAAGCTGCATGGAAGCTCCCCTTTGAGGGAGTTAAGGCTGCTCAGGTTTTTTCAGCATAACCTGTTTGACTTTGGGGACCAGAGGGGCCACTGAAACATTCAGGATCTAGATTAGGCCTTATTCACTCCTATGCAAACTATTACAGCCAAAGAAGCTGGGTGAACACGTGGAGCATGATGGGGTCTGGTGGCGGGAAGCCTGGCCCAGGGCCGAGAAGACCCCGGGAACCTGCTGGTCTGGGGGTTCCTCTCCCCATCCTTCTCTCCCACACTCCCTGGGTCCCCTGTGCCAGTTTGGGAAGGCATTGCCCATTGGACACAGACTGTCTTTGATGAGAATTTGACAGGAACTATTTCCTCTAGTGATGAGTGAAAAGCTTTTCTCAGGAAAATGCTCTGCTTTATGGAAACAGTTATTTTCTTACATATAACTAACCCTGGGCCCCATTTAGTAGTTCATGCCTTGCTTCTGTGAAGTGACTTTCCTTATTGTAGGACAGGGGAGACTTGTGGAAAAGGTGATCAGGGTGGGACTGACTTTTTCCTCTTTTAATATCCCCTGCATTGGCAGGAGGATTCCTATCCACTGCACCACCAGGGAAGTCCCCCATATTTTCTTTATCAATTTATTTGTTGGTAGGCGTTTATGTTATTTCCATATCATGGCTGTTGTTAATAATGCTACTATCACCATGGGAATGCAGGTGTCTCTTCAGTAACTAGTCTTCATTTTCTGTGAGCTTATACCTAGAAGCAGGACTGGTGGATCATGTGGTGGTTCTGCTTCTAATTTTTGAGGGGCTTCCATACTGTGCTCCATAGTGGCTGCACCAGCTTACAGTCCCACAAGCAGGTCACAAAGAAAAGTCCCCTTTTCTCTGTATTCTCTCCAATGTTTGTTATTTTTATCTTCTTGAGGATCAACATCCTAACAGGTGTGAGGTGAGACCTCATAATGGTTTCAACTTGCATTTCCCTTGTGATTAGTGATAGTTGCTCGGTCATGTCTGACTCTGTGACTGCATGGTCTGTAATCTGCCAGGTTCCTCTGTCAATGGAATTCTCCAGGCATGAATACTGGAGTGGGTAGCCATTCCCTTCTCCAGATTAGTGATGAGGTTGAGCACTTTTTCGTGTCCCTGTAGGCAATTTACATGCTTTCTTTGGAAAAATGTCTGTTCAGTTCCTCTACTCATTTTTTAATCAGGTTGTTTATGAGTTCTTTTTATGTTTTAGATATTAATCCCTATTCTGAAACATGATTTACACAATTCCCTCCCATCCTATAGGCTGTCTTTTCATTTCACTGATTGTTTCTTTTACTGGGCAGAAGCTTTTGTCTGATGCAGTTGCACTTCTTGATTCTGTTGTTGTTGTTTGTGATTTTGATGTCATATCTAAAATATCAATGACAGACCAATATTGAGGAGTGTCTTCTCATTGTTTCCTTCTAGGAGTTTTATTGTTTCGGATCTTACATTTAATTGTTTATCCATTTTGAATTAATTTTCTGAATTGTGTAAAATAGGAGCCCAATTTCACTTTTCTGCATGTGGTTCTTCAATTTTTCGAGCACCACTGTTGAAGAGATTGTCTTCTTTTCCTATTGGATGTTCCTGCCTCCATTGTTAGATTTTAGCTGACTGTATATGCAAGGGTTTAATTATGGGCTTCCATTAGTTTATGGGTCTATTTTTATGCTAGTTTTGTAGTATAGTTTAAAATTAGAAACTATGATGCTTGTGGTTTTGTTTTTCTTTCTCATGATTGCTTTGGCCATTTGGGATCTTTAGTCATTTCATCCAAATTTTAGGATTGTTTTTTCTATTTCTATAAAAATGCCATTGGGATTTTGATAAGGAGTTATCTGACATTTAACAAAATTAACTCTTCCAATAATGAACACAGGATGTCTTCTTTCCATTTATTTGTGTCTTCTTTGATTTCTTTCCAGAGAGTCTTGCAGTTTTTGTTGTACGTATCTTTCATTTTTGTAGTTAGATTTATTCCTAGCTATTCTATTGTGTATGATGCTATTGTGACTCTTTCTGTGAGCTTTCTTTAATTGTTTTTCACATGTTTCATTGTTTGTTTATAGAAAAACAACTGATTTCTGTGCATTGATTTTTATATCCTGCAAATTTTCTGATTTTTTTTATTATATCCAACAGATTTCTAGTTGAGTTTGGAATTTTCAGTATATAAGATCACACTCATCAGCAAATAGAAAACATTTACGTCTATTTTTTCAAAATNGTTTCATTGTTTGTTTATAGAAAAACAACTGATTTCTGTGCATTGATTTTTATATCCTGCAAATTTTCTGATTTTTTTTATTATATCCAACAGATTTCTAGTTGAGTTTGGAATTTTCAGTATATAAGATCACACTCATCAGCAAATAGAAAACATTTACATCTATTTTTTCAAAATTCTATTTTATTTTTTTCAGTTTATCTCTCTTTTCTTTTAGGAATCTAGTTTTTAAAATTTTAATTGGAGGTTAATTACTCTACAATATTGTGGTGGTTTTTGCCATACATTGATATGAATCAGCCATGGGTGTACAAGTGTTCCCCATCCTGAACCCCCCTCCCACCTCCCTCCCCATCCCATCCCTCTAGGTCTTCCCAGTGCACCAGCCCTGAGCACCCTGTCTCATGCATCGAACCTGGACTGGCAATCTGTTTCATATATAATATACACGTTTCAATGCTATTCTCTCAGATCATCCCACTTGCCCTCTCCAACAGAGTCCAATAGACTGTTCTATACATCTGTGTCTCCTTCACTGTCCTGCTTATAGGGTTATCATTACCATCTTTCTAAATTCCATATATATGCATCAGTATACTGTATTGATGTTTTTCTTTCTGATGTTTGCTATTATTTTCTCCCACTCTAAAGGCTGTCTTTTCACCTTCCTTATAGTTCCCTTTGTTGTGCAAAAGCTTTTAATTTTAATTAGGTCCCATTTGCTTTTATTTCCATTCCTCTGGGAGATGGGTCATAGAGGATCCTGCTGTGATTTATGTCAGAGAGTGTTTTGCCTTGTTTTCCTCTATGAGTTTTATAGTTTCTGGTCTTACGTTTAGATCTTTAATCCATTTTGAGTTTATTTTTGTGTATGGTGTTAAAAAGTGTTCTAGTTTCATTCTTTTGCAAGTGTTTGACCAGTTTTCCCAGCACCGCTTGTTAAAGAGATTATTTTTTCTCCATTGTATATTCTGGCCTCCTTTGTCAAAGATAAGGTGTCCATAGGTGCATGGATTTATCTCTGGGTTTTCTATTTTGTTCCACTGATCTATATTTCTGTCTTTGTGCCAGTACCATACTCTCTTGATGACTGTAGCTTTGTAGTATAGCCTGAACTCAGGCAGGTTGATTCCTCCAGTTCCATTCTTCTTTCTCAAGATTGCTTTGGCTAATTGAAGGATAATTGCTTTACAATGTTGTATTGGTTTCTACCGTAGAGCAACACTGAATCAGCTAAAGTAAATGTATATACCCTCCCTCTGGAACCTCCCTCCCTCTCATAGCCCCATTTCACCCCTCTAGGTTGTCACGGAGCATCCAGCTGAGCTACCTGTGTTATGCAACAACTTCTTATTTTCTAATTTAGATGTCTTTTATTTCTTTGTTTTGCCTGATTGCTGTAGTTGGCACTTCCAGAATTCTATTGAATATGAGTAATGAGAGTTAGCACTCTTATCTTGTTCCTGGTATTAGGGGGGAAGCTTTCATGTTTTCTCCATTGAGTGTAATGTTAGCTCTGGGTTTGTTGTATATGCCCTTAATATGTTGAGCTGTGTTCTTTCTAACCTCAGTCTACTGAGGTTTTTTTTTTTTTTTTTTAAATCATGTAGCAATGTTATATTTTGTTAATGCTTTATTGCATCTATTGAAATGATCATATTATTTTAACTTTCATTATATTAATGTGGAGTATCACATTTTATTTGCATATGTTGAACCCTCCTTGCATCCCAGGGAAAAAACCCACCTAGTCATGGTAGGATAATCTTTTAAGGTGTTCTTGAATTTGATTTACTAATATTTTGTTGAGAGTTTTTGTATCTATGTTTATCAGGGACATTGGTCTGTAGTTTTGTTTTCTTGTAGTGTCCTTATCTGTCCGTATAAGGGCAATGCTTGCCTCATATGAAATGTTTGGACATGTTTCTACTTCTTCAAATTTTGGAAGATTTTAAGAAGGATTGGTTTTAAGTCTTCCTTAAACGTTTGGTAGAATTTACCAGTGAAACCATATGGTCCTGAGGTTTTCCGTGCTGGGAAGTTTTAGATTACCGATTCAATCACCTTCCTCGTTATTTGTCTGTTATTTGCTTTTTTTTTCCTGGTTCAGTCTTGGTAGGTTGTATAATTCGACATAATTATCCATTTCTTTTAGGTCATTTTTGTTGTTGGCATAAAGTTTTTCATAGTAGTTTTTCATGATTTTATGTACTTCTGTACTAACAGGTTAATATCTCCTCTTTTGTTTCTAACTTTCTTTTCTCTTTCTTCTTAGTTAATCTAGAAAAAGTTTTCTCATTTTTATTTATTTAAAAAGTATTTGATGGCTATGCAGGGTCTTTGTTGCAGCCTGTGGGATCTTCATTGGGGTGTTCGGTCTTCTCTCTAGTTGTGATTCACAGGTTCTAGAGCATGCCAGTTCAGTAGCTGGGTACATAGGCTTAGTTGCTGAGCAAAATGTGGGATTTTAGTCCCTGACCAGGGATGGAGCCGACATCCCCTGCATTAGAAGGTGCATTCTTAACCACTGGACCACCAAGGAAATCCCCACAATTTTATTTTTTACAGATACCATCCTTTAGTTTTGTTGATCCATTCTATTGCTTTCTACTCTCTATTCTCCTTTTTTCTTATCTTCGGCTAACTTTAGGTTTAATTCTTCTGCTTTTTGTTGTTCTTGAAGTTTAAAGTTAGGTCATGTATTTTAGACTTTTCTAATGTTAATCTATGCATTTAACTCTGTAAACCTCCCTCTGTGGACTGCTAGGGATTTTGATAAGTTATGTTTCTATTTTCATTTGAGACTTTTTAAAATTCTTCTTTGACCCATTGGTTTTTCATGAATGTTTTGCTTGTTTCCTTATATTTGTGGATTTTCTAGCTTTCTTCCTGTTATTGACTTCTAGCTTAAATCATTGTGGTTGGAAAGGATACCTATTATGATTTCAATCTCCCTAAATTTGCTAAGAGTTGTTCTTTGTCCTATTAGATGATCAACCTTCAAAAATGTGACGTGTACATTTGAGAAGACTGTTGTGTTCTGCTGCTGTTGGATGGAGTGTTCTATAGATGTCTGGTACATTCATTTGGTCTAATGTATGTTTTACTTTCATCATTTCTTGCTGACTTTCCATCTGGGTGTTGTATGAGTTGAAATACCCTACGATTAGTGTATTGCTCTTTATGTTTCCTTTCATGTTGCTTAGTCACTAGGTCGTGTCCTATTCTTGGTGAGCCCATGGGCTGCAGCACGCCAGGCCTCGCTGTCCTTCACTCTCTCCTGCAGTTTGCTCAAACTCATGTCTGTTGAATCCGTGTTGTTCTCCAGCTATTTCATCCTCTGTCGCCCCCTTCTCCTCTTGCTCTTAATCATTCCCACCATCAGGGTCTTTTCCAATGAGTCAGCTCTTAGCACCCGGGGGAGAGAGAGAGAGCGAGAGCCCTTTGGTTCTTCTTTTTACATGTTTTTTTCTCCCCCCTGGGCCTGCCCTGTGCAAATTGGGCTTAGTCAGGAGTGCTGTTCTTCCTGAAGTCCTCACTCCGGTCCTTGGACCTTCCTTTGTTCTATTTTCTCGGGCTTTTCCCTTCCTTGTCTTTTAACCACCGCCATTTTGGACTCCTGTTTTCTATTCTAACTACCTAACAAGGTGGTCAAAGTATTGGCACTTCAGCATCAGTCCTTCCAATGAATATTCAGGGTTGATTTCCTTTAGAATTGACTAGTTTGACCTTGCTGTCCAAGGGACTCTCAAGAGTCTTTTCCAGCAACACAATTCAAAAGTATCAATTCTTCAGTGCTCAGACTTTTTTATGGTACAACTCTCACATCCATACATGACTACTGGAAAAACCATAGCTTTGACAGTATGGACCTTTGTCAGCAAAGTGAGTCTCTGCTTTTTAATATGCTCTCTAGGTTTCTTATAGCTTTCCTTCTAAGGAGCAAGCGTCTTTTAAATTCATGGCTGCAGTCACTGTCTGCAGTGACTTTGGAGCCCAAGAAAATAAAATCTGTCACGGTTTTCATCTTTTCCCATTCTATTGTCTTCCTTCATATCTATTAGTATTTATTTAATATATTTGGGTGCTTAACATATGTAGGTGATGGGTGTGTTATTTGTTATTGTTATATCTTTTGGATGGATTGATCACTTTGTCATTTTATAATCAGCCTCTTTTGTCCCTTGCTACAATTTTTGGCTTATTTTGTCAGAGGTAAGTATAGTTATTCCTACTTGTTTTGGTTTCCAATTATATGGAATATAATTTTCCATCTCTTCACTTTGACTGTATATTTGTTCTTAAATCTGAAATGGATCTCTCTTACAGTTTGGTGTCATTTAAAAAATTCATTCAGCCACTCGGTACCTTTTAACGGTGAAATCAATCCACTTAAATGTAGAGTAATTATTGATATGTAGGGATTTACTAATGCCAATTTGTTTTCATGTTTTGTATTTCCATTATTTCTTTTCCTGTCTTTCTCAGCCTAATTCATAAATTAGCTAATTTCCATGGTGGTATGCTCTGTTTCTCCTTTCTGTGCCCTTTGTGGGTCTACTCTAGGTTTTTGTTTTGTGGTTACTTCGTGAATTATATAAAATATCTATTAGATAAAATAGTCCATTTAAACCCCAAATTGCCAAAGCAATCTTGAGGAAAAAGAACGAAGCTGGAGACATAAGTTTTCCAGACTTTGGATTTGACTACAAAGCTGTAGTAATCAAAATAGCATGGTACTGGCACAGAAACAGACATATAGATCAATGGACGAGAATACAAATAAACCTACCCACCTACAATCAATGAATCTTCTACAAAGGAGGCAATAATACACACTGGAGAAAAGATAGTCTCTTCAGCAAGTGGTGTTGGAAAAGTTGGACAGGTGCATGTAAATCAGTGAAGTTAGAACACACCCTCATACCACATACAAAAATAAACTCAAAATGGCTGAAAGACTTAAATATAAGACGTGAAAACTTATAAAACTCAGAAGATAACATGGGCAAAACATTCTCTGACATAAATCGTAGCCATGTTTTCTTAGGTCAGTCTCCCAGGGCAATAGAAATAAAAGCAAAAATAAAGAAATGAGATCTAATGAAACTTCAAAGATTTTGTACAGCAAAGGAAATGAAAAGAAATATATGGCCTGGAAGAAAATATTTGCAAATAATGAGGCCAACAGGAGTTAATTTTCAAAATATACACACAGCACATATAACTCAATGTCAATAAAATAAACAGCCCAATCAAAAGGTGAACAGAGACCTAAATAGATATTTCTCTAAAGAAGACATTCAGATGGCCATCTGGCACATGAAAAGATGCTCACCATTGCTAATTATTAGAGAAATGCAAATCAAAACTACAGTGAAGTACCACCTCACACTGGCTAGAATCAGTTCAGTTCAGTTCAGTCGCTCAGTCGTGTCCGACTCTTTGCGACCCCATGAGTCGCAGCACGCCAGGCCTCCCTGTTCATCACCATCTCCCGGAGTTCACTCAGACTTATGTCCATCGAGTCCGTGATGCCATCCAGCCATCTCATCCTCGGTCGTCCCCTTCTCCTCCTGCCCCCAATCCCTCCCAGCATCAGAGGCTTTTCCAATGAGTCAACTCTTC
>SJYT01041276.1:29065-44954 GCA_006410635.1 Cephalophus harveyi
GATGTTGGCAATTTGATCTCTGGTTCCTCTGCCTTTTCTAAAGCCAGCTTGAACATCAGGGAGTTCATGGTTCACGTATTGCTGAAGCCTGGCTTGGAGAATTTTGAGCATTACTTTACTAGCATGTGAGATGAGTGCAATTGTGTGGTAGAATAACTGGCTAGAGTAACCATCATCAAAAAGTCTATATAGACTATATATATATATAGTCTATATATAGTCTATATGTATATATATAAACTATATAGACTATATATATGTATAGACTATAGTCTATGTATAGACTATATAGTCTATATGTATAGACTATATAGATACATAGTCTATATATATATGTATAGACTATATAGATATATATAGTCTATATGTATCCAGAGAAAGCTCTGATTTGAAAAGATACAGTCACCCCAATGTTCACAGCAGCACTGAAATGTCCACCAACAAATGAATGAATAAAGACGAAGTGGTACATATATACAGTGCGTCAG
Source organism: Cephalophus harveyi (assembly GCA_006410635.1). Taxonomy (NCBI): domain Eukaryota; kingdom Metazoa; phylum Chordata; class Mammalia; order Artiodactyla; family Bovidae; genus Cephalophus; species Cephalophus harveyi. The sequence goes on from SJYT01041276.1 coordinate 29,554, forward strand.
GAAGCATTTAACAGGCGGCTTCCTGTGTGCTGTTTTGGATCTGTCATGAATTCTCTGTTCCTTATTAATTCCTGAATATTCAGAAATTAAGAGGTGTGGCAAACCGCTCCAGGGCTGAGGAATGCATGCATTTCCTTAGTTAGTTTTTCCATACAGTGATAAGTAACTATTTATGACCCTCTTCCTTTTTCTGAACCATACAGTAAAAGTGATTATTTACAACCCTCTCTCTTTGATATGGATTGCCTTATATTTCCTTGATAATTTGTAAGTCTGGACTTCTGATTTTTATGTTTGCTGAAAATAGCTACCTTGTAAAACAGTATATATACCCACACTCTGTTGAAAAAAACACCTTTACTCTATCAGAGCTTGGGTCCCCGTGTCTTTCTTTCTCTCTTTCGCTCATTCAGGCTAATTCTTTGGAGCCCAGAAGCCTGCTGAGCTCACTTTCTTGCCCAGGCTTCTGAGACTCTCTGGAGAAGGTGCACTGTGCCTTCACCCCCTCAAGAGGGTGCGTGGTGCCTACGTGAAGCAGTGCAAGCCTTGTGTCAAAGGCTTTATTGGCTTTCTGTGTAAACCAAAGAATATCAGCCTCTTTTACTTTCTTATTGTCGACTCTGGACCACCAGGTTCCAGTCCATTAAAGGACCTCAACACAATGGAATATTCAGCTATAAAAATAATATGAAATAGTGCCATTTGCAGCAACATGAATAAATCTAGAAATTATCATATTAAGTGAAGTCAGACAGAAAGACAAATATCACATCATGTGTATGTGGAATCTAAAAATTAATACAAGTGAACTTATTTACAACAGAAATAGACTCACAGACATAGGAAACAAATTTATGGTTACCAAAGGGGAAGGGGAAAGGGTAAATTAGGAATATGAGATTAATAGATGCCACTTTATTTAAAATAGATAAACAAGGATTCACTGTGTAACACACGAAACTATATTAAAGATCTTATAACCTATAAAAATCTAAAAAATCTGAAAAAGTATGTAACTTTCTATATTTATCGCTGGATAACTTTGTTGTTTACCTGAAACTAACCTAATATTTTAGTTTAGCCTGTGCACCACCTGCTGGCTGCAACTAGAAAAACCCACGTGCAAGTCACTTCAGTTGTGTCTCTTTGCGACTCCATGGGTTGTAGCCTGCCAGGTTCCTCGGTCCATGGGATTCTCCAGGTAAGAATGCTGGAGTGGATTGTCATACCCTCCTCCAGGGAATCTTCCAGACACAGGGATGGTGTCTTTTTGCACTGGAATGGTAGAATATTTTAGCAGTTTTGTAGACCTGCATGTTTATGTTTTCCCCAGGTTTGTAAAGTTCTCAGCTGTATTTCTTTCTTTTTTCGGTACTTGGCTTGTGAGATCTTAGTTCCCCCATTAGGCAACGAACCCAGGCCCATGGCAACGAAAGTGCCAAGTCCTAACCACTGGACCACCAGGGAAGTCCCTCAGCTACTGTTTCTTTAAACAAACTCTCTGTCCCCTTTTTTCCTCCTCTCCTTTGGAATCCCAATTATTTGGATATTTGCCTTTCTGACGGAAACCAATGGCTCTCTTAGGCTTTCGTCACTATTATTAAGTCTTTCATTCTCCCAACTGTATTCTTTCTATAGCCCTATCCTCCAGGAGACCATTTCTCCCCCTGGTCTGCCTTGCTGCAGATGCTCTCCATTGCATTCTTCATCTCATTCATTCATGGAGTCCTTCAGTCCAGATTCTAAAAAATAATTTCAAAGTCTTTGCTGAGGAAATCCTTACATTTTAATTTATTTCTGGGTTTATTAAATTGCCTTCTTGAGTTTTCTTGTAGATTGTTGAATTTCTTCATAATAGCTATTTTGAATGCTTTATCAGTCAGATCATAATATTCCATGCGTTTGTGTTCAGTTGCTGGAGAATTTTCTGTTTGTGATAACATATTTCCCTGAGTTTTCATAGTGTTTGCATATATACAACTGTGCATTCACATTTGAAGTAGCAAGCACCTTTCTTAGTTAAGGATTTATGTTTACTTTGGTTCTTACAAATTGTGTTGTGCTGTGCTTAGTCGCTCAGTCGTGTCTGACTCTTTGCGACCCCAGGCTCCTGTGTCCATGGGGATTCTCCAGGCAAGAATACTGGAGTGGGTTGCCATTTTCTTTTCTAGGCGATTTTCTCAACCCAAGGATTGAACTCAGGTCTCCTGCATTGCAGGCGGGTTCTTTACTGTCTGAGCCACAATGGACCAGGGCTACTGAAAGTGAAAGTGAAGTCGCTCAGTCGTGTCCGACTCTTTGCGACCCATGGACTCTAGCCCACCAAACTCCTCTGTCCATGGGATTCTCCAGACAAGAATACTGGAGTGGGTTGCCATTTCCTTCTCCAGGGGATCTTCCCGACCCAGGGATCGAACCCAGGTCTCCCACATTGCAGGCAGACGCTTTAACCTCTGCACCACCAGGGAAGCCCTCCAGGGCTACTAAAAGCATTTATTTTGTATTCCAGAAGGTGGCGGTATAAGTCAAGTTTGTGATTTCGCTTTTGCCCACCGTTTGCGGTCTGTTTTCTGAGCAAGCTCCCTGGATCCTGGATGCCTCTCTCACAGTGGCACTGGGGATGCACACAGGAGCTGACAGCAGAATGGGGGGAGGTGTGGGGTTAGCACTGGGGCTTTGCGGATGTCTTTAGGCCAGGTGGAGATTCTTATGTGTGGTAATCCAAGCCTAGTGGGCAGATCCCATGCTGACTTCTGAAGCAGACAGCAGTAACCTGCTCATATAATGTTCTAATATTTCTTTCTGCTTTCTTTCCATCCTCCCCCCAGAAACCAGGCTGCTGTTGGAGACAAACAAGTATCTCCAGCCATAATTCCTAAACTGGGTAGCTGGAGGGTTACCACTTTTCACCTCCTCTCAGGAGAGGTTGCAGTTGCTGTCTCCCTACCCAGGCAGTATCCAGGGAAGGGGGGTAGTTCTGGTATAGTTCTCCATCTGTCTGTCCATGGCAGTGGCTTGCTGGATTCTGTCTCAAGACAGGCTGGGCTTGTGCAAAATCTCTTGCCTGTACTTGCCCAGGTCAGAACTCTCCTGACCTATTAGGGGAAGGCTCTCTGACTCCTTGAATCCATAGCCCTTACCAAGGTCTCATTTATTTATTTTTGGATTTATATTTGGATAGCCCTCTGAGTCCCTTGGCCTAGGGTGCTAAGGACTTTAGTTCCTGTATGTCTATCTTATTAGTTGCTTACAAAAGGCTGGAGGAGAAGTGACTTTGCTGCTGTGAGCTCATGTCACTGCCTAGAAATCAATATATTTATTTATAGGTCAACACAGTCATTCCATCCCAAAGAAGGGCAATGCCAAAGAATGTTCAAACTACCACACAATTCCACTCATTTCACATGCTAGCAAAGTAATGCTCAAAAATCCTTCAAGCTAGGCTTCAGCCATACGTGAATGGAGGACTGCCAGATGTACAAGTTGGATTTAGAAAAGGCAGAGGAACCAGAGATCAAATTGCCGACATCTGTTGGATCATAGAGAAAGCAAGGGAATTACAGAAAAACACCTGCTTCAATGACTGTGCTAAAGCCTTTGACTGTGTGGATTACAATAAACTGTGGAAAATTCTTAAAAGAGATGGAAATACTAGACGACCTTAGCTGCCTCCTGAGAAACCTGTAGCAGGACAAGAAGCAACAGTTAGAACTGGATATGGAACAATGGACTGGCTCAAAATTTGGAAAGGAGTACATCAAGGCTGTATATTGTCACCTTGCTTATTTAACTTCTATGCAGAGTACATCATGCAAAATGCCGGGCTGGATGAAGTGCAAGCTGGAATCAAGATTGCTGGGAGAATTATCGATAACCTCAGATATGCAGATGACACCTTATGGCAGAAAGCAAAGAGAAACTAAAGAGCCTCTTGATGAAGGTGAAAGAGGAGAGTGAAAAAGCTGGCTTAAAACTCAGTATGAACCTAGAGCCTATTATACAGAATGAAGTCATAAAGAGGAAGATAAATATTGTATTTTAATGCATATATACAGAATCTAGAAAAATGGTACTGAAGAATTTATTTACAGAGCAGCAATGGAGAAACAGACACAGAGAATAGACTTTTGGACATGGGGAGAAGGGAGGAGAGGGTGAGATGTATGGAAAGAGTAACATGGAAGCTTACATAACCATATGTAAAATAGATAGCCAATAGGAATTTGCTGTATGGCTCAGAAAACTCAAACAGGGGCTCTGTATCAACCTAGAGGGGTGGGATGGGGAGGGAGATGGGAGACAAATTCAAACAGGAGGGGATATATGTATATACCTATGGCTGATTCATGTTGAAGCTTGGCAGAAAACGGTAAAATTCTATAAAGCAATTATGCTTCAATTAATACATAAATAAGAAAAGCATAAAATAAATCTTCCAATATATTAAAAAAAAAACTCTCAACATTCAAAAAATGAAGATCGTGGCACCTGGTCCCATCACTTCATGGCATCTGGTCCCATCACTTCATGGCAAATAGATGGGGAAATGATGGAAACAATGGCAGACTTTATTTCCTTGGGCTCCAAAATCACTGTGGATGGTGACTGCAGCATGAAATTAGGATATTTGTTCCTTGGAAGAAAAGCTATGACAAACCTAGACAGTGTATCAAAAAGCAAGAACATCATTTTGCCGACAAAGATCCATATAGTCAAAGCTATGGTTTTTCCAGTTGTGATGTATAGGTACTAAGAGTTGGACCATAAAGAAAGCTGAGTGCCAAAGAATTGATGCTTTTGAACTGTGGTGTTGGAGAAGACTCTTGAGAGTCCCTTGGAATTGCTAGGAGAGCAAACCAGTCAAATCTAAAGGAAATCAACCCTGAATATTCATTGGAAGGACTGATGCTGAAGCTCCAACACTTTGGCCACCTGATGCGAAGAGCCGACTCATTGGAAGACCCGACTCATTGGAAGACCCTGATGGTGGGAAAGATTAAGGGCAGGAGGAGAAGAGGGCGACAGAGGATGAGATAGCTGGAGAGCATCACCGACTCAATGGACACGAGTCTGAACAAACTCCGGGAGATAGTGAAGGATGGAATTGTGGCAGGCTGCAGTCCACGGGGTCGAAAAGAGGATGGAGGAGTCTGGTAGGGATTTTCCAGGCAAAAGTACTGGAGTGGGGTGCCATTGCCTTCTCTGAAAGGTCTATACTTCTTAAGTTAAAGTTCTTCCCAAGTATTTTGCTCTTTTGGTAGGCTGCAGTCCATGGGGTCGCTAAGAGTTGGGCATTACTGAGCAACTTCACTTTCACTTTTCACTTTCACGCATGGAGAAGGAAATGGCAACCCACTCCAGTGTTCTTGCCTGGAGAATCTCAGGAACGGGAAGCCTGGTGGGCTGCCGTCTATGGGGTCGCACAGAGTCGGACATGACTGAAGCGACTTAGCAGCAGTAGCAGCAGTAGGCTATCACAAATTGAATTGTTTATTTCATTCTTGTTTTGTTTATTGCAATTTTGAAAAAATACAATTAGCTCCTTTATGCTGACTGTATCCTGCAACCTTGATAGCCCCTTTAGTAGTTTCAGTAGTTTTCCTGTATCCCATAGGACTTCCTGCATATATGGCTATGTTGTTCTCCATTTCTGGCTTAATTTCCCTGGTTAGAACCTCCATATAAAGTTGTATGAAACTTGTGCCTTTCTTGTCAACTTTCTTGCTTCTTGTTGTCTGGAAAGCATGCAGTCTTTCATCACAAAGTATGATGTTATCCAGATTTCTTACGTTGTTGCTGTTCAGTCGCTCAGTCAAGTCTGATTCTTTGTGATTCCACGGACTGCAGGACGCCAAGCTTCCCTGTCCTTCACCATCTCCCAGAGCTTGCTCAAACTCATTTCCATTCAGTTGGTGATGCAAGTCTTTCATCACAAAGTATGATGTTATCCAGATTTCTTACGTTGTTGCTGTTCAGTTGCTCAGTCAAGTCTGATTCTTTGTGATTCCACGGACTGCAGGACGCCAAGCTTCCCTGTCCTTCACCATCTCCCAGAGCTTGCTCAAACTCATTTCCATTCAGTTGGTGATGCCATCCAACCATCTCGTCCTCTGTCGTCCCCTTTCCCTCCTGCCTTCAATCTTTCCCAGCATCAGGATCTTTTCTAATGACTTGGCTGTTTGCAACAGGTGGCCAAAGTATTGGGGCTTCAGTTTCAGCATCAGTCCTTCTAATGAATACTCAGAATTGATTTCCTTTAGGATTGGCTGGTTTGATCTCCTTGCTGTCCAAGGGATTCTCAAGAGTCTTCTCCAACACCACAGTTTGAAAGCATCAATTCTTCAGTGTTTAGCCTTCTTTATGGTCCAGTTCTCAAATCCACACATGACTACTGGAAAAACCATAGCTTTGACTATATGGACCTTGTCAGCAAGGTAATGTCTCTGCTTTTTAATACGTTGTCTAGGTTTGTCATAGCTTTTCTTCCAAGGAGCAAGCACCTTTTCATTTCATGGCTGCAGTCACCATCTGCAGTGATTTTGGAGCCCAAGAGAATAGTCTGTCACTCTTTCCATCATTTCTCCATCTATTTACCATGAAGTAACAGGACCAGATGCCATGATCTTCATTTTTTGAATGTTGACTTTTAAGCCAGCTTTTTCACATTCCTCTTTCACCTTCATCAAGAGGCTCTTTAGTTCCTCTTTGCTTTCCACAATAAGGGTGGTGTCATCTGCATATCTGAGATTATTGATATTTCTCCCAGCAGTCTTGATTCCAGCTTGTGCTTCATCCAGCCCAGCATTTTGCATGAGGTACTCTGCATACAAATTAAATAAGCAGGGTGACTATATACAACTTTGATGTACTCCTTTCCCAATTTTGAACCAGTCTGTTGTTTCATGTCTGCTTCTAGCTGTTGCTTCTTTACCTGCATACAGGTTTCTCAGGAGGCAGGTAAGGTGATCTGGTATACCCATCTCTTTAAGAATTTTCCACAGTTGATTGTGGTCCACACAGTCAAAGGCTTTAGCATAGTCAATGAAGCAGACGTTTTTCTGTAATTCTCTTGCTTTCTCTGTGATCCAACAGATGTTGGCATTTTGATCTCTGGTTCCTCTGCCTTTTCTAAATCCAACTTGAACATCTGGAAGTTCTCAGTTCATGTACTGCTGAAGCCTGGCTTGGAGAATTTTGAGCATTACTTTGTTACCATGTGAAATAAGTGGAATTGTGTGGTAGTTTGAACATTCTTTGGAACTCCCCCTTTATCAGGTTAATTCCCTCCTTGCTGGTTTGTTGAATAATTTTTACTGTAATTTGGCAATGGGTCTTGTTAAATGAGTTTTCTGCACACATTGAAGTACATCTTTTATAAAAGTCTTAACATTAATTGTAGGGTAAGGAAGTTAAAGAAGGTGAGGTTTGGAAAAAGAATGAGACCAGCACTTTACAGGAACAGATCACCTTTAATGAGGCGAGAAGGGGCAGCAGTCAGATTAGTGAGCTGCTGTCCTAACCCAAGAAAAGAGTAAGTATATATAGGCATGTATGTGAAAATCTACTGTCTTAAGGGGGCCTGTTCTTCTCCACGGTTGTTCAGGTTAGTTATCTCTTAAATGGCTGGGGCAAGGAATTCTGGAGATCGGCCAGAGGCTGGGACCAGCTGGGAGCTGGGTGTAATCCACCTTAGTGTCCTTTTTTTTTTTTTTCCTTCAGGTGAGAGTTTTTTGTTTTGCATAGAATGACGGGGAGGACCTGGAGGTGAGTTTTAGTTCCAGGCTATTTTGAGCTGTATAACTTTCCTTCATTAATGAAATCATCTTTGTTCCCCTCTCCTTTCCTCTTTCTCTCAGAAACATACAGAACCAAAGCGTGCATGCTCAGTCATGTCTAACTCTTTGGGAGTTAGACCTATGGACTGTAGCCCGCCAGGCTCCTCTGTCCATGAGATTATCCCAGCAGGAATACTGGAGTGGGTTGACATTTCCTTCTCCAGGGGATCTTCTTGACCCAGGGATCAAACCTGTATGTCCTGCAGTGCCTGCACTGGACATACAGTGCAGTATGCATGTTCTGCTGCTGCTGCTAAGTTGCTTCAGTCGTGTCCGACTCTGTGCGACCCCATAGACTGCAGCCCACCAGGCTCCCCCATCCCTGGGGGGGGGCAGGCAAGAGTACTGGAGTGGATTGCCATTTCCTTCTCCCGTGTATGCTCTACTGCAGTGCATACAGTGAGCCACCAGGAAAGTCCATACACACACAGAACCTCACTGAAAACCAATTAGAATCTAATCATTAAGAACCTGCTTAAAGATAGATAAAGGAGTAGCCAAGACATCTTGTTCCTGTTATCCTGGAACCTGAAACAAACCTGAATTTACATGTTCTAATATTAATAAAGGTGACTTCCAGAGGGAATGGCTATCTATAACCTGTATAGGCTATAATTTTTTCTTCTCAGCATATTGTAGAATTGAACATACTAGCATCAGAGAAGAGGACTGTGTAGGGTATAATACATATCAGGTGTGTGTTGGTAAAATGAAACAAACAAAAAGTAACTTAGCAAAAATGTGTGAAGCATATTATGCCAGGTCTTTCTGATGTGTGTGCCTGCACTTTGTGATTATGTTTCCAGATCTCCTGAATTCTCACTTCTTCCCTTTTTTATTTCAGGAGTCTGAGTGCTGACCACTTTGCCTGCCACTCTCAAACACTTGAGTGTTCTGTTTCACATCTTGACATGTTGTAGGGAAAGGGGTTCTGCGAAGTCATTTGCAAGCTGTCAGCTAGAATGGCATCCTCCAGACTTTTCTCAGATTCCCAGGGGCTGTTGGCAGCGTGGAGTATGTGCAGAAAGCGTGCTCATGATCTAGTTGGATACTTTTTTTTAACCATATATGTACAGCACTGAATTTTAGACTCCCTTAAACAATGATAATTCTTAAATGTAATTGGAAGGAACAAAAGTATCTGGCATTGTACTATTCAGACTTCGCCAGCAATGTAGAAATACAGAATACATACATGTGTAATAAGTATAAATACATTCATAAACACAGAATATATGTAAACACACATAAATACAGAATATACAATTATATGTTTATTTAGTATATATTCTGGAGAAGGACATGGCAAGCCACTCCAATACTCTTGCCTGGAAAATCCCATGGACTGGTAGACTACTGTCCATGGGGTCGCGAAGAGTCAGACACGACTGAGCAACTTCACTTTCACTTTTCACTTTCATGCATTGGAGAAGGAAATGGCAACCCACTCCAGTATTCTTGCCTGGAGAATCCCAGGGACAGAGGAGCCTGGTGGGCTGCCATCTATGGGGTCACACAGAGTTGGACACGACTGACACAACTTAGCAGCAGCAGACTGTATATATTCTATAGATACTAGATAAGAGTTTTACGAGTCAGTTGATTCTTGTGATCCTGGTGTCTGGGCTGTCTGAAATTCAGAGGACAGGCTTTGATGATACAGTATTGAGGCAAAATTTGCTTCCCTGGGAAACCTGTTTTGGGTCTTTAATTCTTCACTGGATTGAAAAAGTTACTGTAACCTTCTTTAAATCAGGGATTGTACATGTAACTCACGACCACCTTTCCCCATGTTGTTAATCTTCCTGACCACACCCAAGACCAGCGGTTCACTCTGATGGCTCGGGAGACAAACGCCCAGCTCCGAACCCCATGCTCTTAATCAGCAGCCGAGCCACTCTAGGCGAATTTCTCTCCCTCTGTGCCACAGAGCTGGACAGGAATGTTGGCCTCTGGTTTTTCAAAGCTAATCACTCAGGGAATCAGGCGCCCCCTCAACCCTCCTTCCCCTCAGTCGCCCGCCCACACTTAGCTCATCAAACCCCCAGACTCTTCTCACATTGCAGGAGGTGCTGGAAGCTTTCCAGCCTTCACTCTCAGTGGCCTCTAGTCCCACCCTGCTCCCAGGGCCCTTGGCACTACCAAGACCCGCCCCCTTGCCTCCGAAAAATCCAGAAAGTGAACCGGCGCTAGTGCAAGGCCCCGCCTACCCCAGCCCCACAGCCGCCTGGTGCAGCTGCACATGTTCCCGAGGCCCCATCCCAGTCTGTGTCTCTCCGCCCCCCAGCAGGCTGTGCACTGCCCTGAAACGTGCTGGAAAGTCATCACCACCCCTAGTCCCTCGTGGATGAGGACTCACAGGTGGTGCGCAGGGATCCGGTGATGCGCAGGGCCCACTCTGCTCACGCACAGAGCCGCCCTTCCACCCCTCCAGCCTGGATGCTAGGTCTTGTCCCTCAGTCTCATCCTATCACCTCCCGCGGTCACCCTATGCAAACCCACGAGGCGGGTTGGGCCCACGGCTGCAGCCAGGGAGGTTCTCCTGACAAACCTGATACTAAGGACATGGCTTGAGCACTTTGCTTGCACCTTCCCCTGACTCTTGGCCTTCCGATTGGTGAGTGAAGGTGATCTTGGCTCAGCGCGCTTCCATCATTGTGGTTAGAGCATAGTCACGCTAAGGGCTGCATGCGAATGTGGGTGTTAGAACTGCCCCAACGTGTAAACTGCTTTTACTAAGTGTTCAAGACACATCCAGGTATTGTTCCATGTGTTTTGATTTTGCAGCGTGGATCTCAGCAAGGGCCAGGGCACGTGATAACTTACCAGCTGTTCTCCCCAGAAGTAATGCCTGGAGAGCCTTTCACAGGGCTGGGCGAATGGAGGAGCTGGGCTTATACACTGAGTAATGTTTCACCGAAGATGCTGAAGCATCATACGTCTCAGGGTTTGGGCTGGGATGGATGGGATAGAGAGGAGGAACTCGCCAGGGGTTAGTTAAACTGAAACTCAAAAGCCCCCATGACAGTGAAGAGGCAGGCGTGGGGAGAAAAGGGGTACGAGTTTCCTGCTGTGACAGTGAGCAAAAACTACTTCCTGTTAAAAGAGAAATAGCTAAAAATATAAGGAATTGGTTGCTTTGTGGTGTTTTCATGGTGCTATCCAGTGCAATGTTCTGTTCCCCTCATTGGTTCAGCGCTCTCTGAACACAAGCCCATGCTTACATTCCCGGCTCTTACAGCAGCTTAACTCTCCTTTAGTCAATTCAGACCATCCCCAGTAGGGGTGGGGGCCTGATCATGGGCCTGTTAGGTTCAGAGGCGTTGGGGAATTTGAGATCCTTAACTGTATCTACCAGGTATTCCCATCCAATTTTAGGGATTTCACTGCCTATTAGGATTCTAACTTTGACACAGAAGACTTGTTGAAGAATCCAGGCTTTTCTGAAATAGACCCACCTGTACAACAATTCTGCCTTCCTGCAGGAGACTGGGCTTAATCAGGGGATGCCAGAGGCCCCATGACTTTTAGGTTCTGACTGCACTGACCAACAGTTGCCCTAAGTCTGTTTTATTCCATTTAGAAATTGGTACCCAATTCAAAGGTTTCTATGGTCACTCTGTTACATCTCTTAAAGTATTGTGCCAGCCGAGAGTCCCCCAACCAGTACTCTTCCTTAGTTTATCCTGGGGAGAAAACGCTAATGGTGCACTGCCACGGCATCCCAGGGGCCATCCTTGGCCACTGACTAGTGAGTGATCCATCTCCAGATCTGGTTTTAGAGCACACACTCTGGATCACTCCTGGAACTGCCTGTCAGGATGGTTTCGCAGACTCCAAGATCACCTGTTGTGTGTAGCAGGTTTATTGGGAACATAGACCTGTAAGGAAGTGAAGAAAGCAAGATCAGAAATAACAGTCTGGTTGGAGTCCAGGCCTCATCTGATCCTATGGGCATTCTAGGACTGGAGTGGCATATAGAGTTGTCCCAAATTGAAGTAGGACAGGCTTTGTAGCCCACAGCAAGTGGCTGCTGGCCTCTGGCCATTCCCAGGCAGGGTGTGTGTTTTCCTCCACTGGGGGAATGCTTGAGAGGCAGCCAGTTTTTTTTTTTTTTTTTTTTTTTAGTATATTGTGATTGTTCTGGGTTTTCATTGCTGAGTGTGGGCTCTCTCTAGTTGCTGAGAGCAGGGGCAACCTTGTAATTGCAATGCTCGAGCTTCTCATTTCGGTGGCTTCTCTTGTTGCTGAACACAGGCTCTAGAGCCTGGACTCAGTAGTTGTCGGGCACGGGCTTAGTTGCTCCGTGGCATGTGGAATCTTCCCAGACCAGGGACTGAATCTCTGTCCCCTGCATTGGCAGGCAGATTCTTATCCACTGTACCACCAGAAAAGCCCAGGCATCCAGCTTTGAGCCACTAGCAACTTCTCTTTTCATCATGGTCGGAGGTGGAGTGAGATGGGTGCATCAGCCTTGAAAAGGGTTTCTGGGTGGAGCACTGTTATATGCACCTTAGTACACATGTCAGGGTTGGGTGGAAGGAGAGAAAAGACAGTAAAAAATATGGATGACCTAGAAAGAGAGAAAAGAAGTGCCCCTTCATTTTATAGGAAACAGAAAATCACTAGCCAATGTGATTATTGAGGATTCTTTTAGTCACTTTGTGTCAGATGTTTGGAGGGAACAGAATCCATATCTGAATAGGTCTGCTCAGCAGTTCTTGCAAAAACTTAGAGTGAAGATTAGGACCAGACAAGGTAATAGAACTGGATCTGAAAGGAAGGGACAAATGCGTGACATGCTGCAGAATTTGGTGTCTAAGAGGAGGACATGTAGTGCAGAGAGAGGGAGCCCAGGACAAGTGAGGACCTGGTGTTAGAATGTGATGACACATGAGGCAGGGATGGTGGAATAAGCTAAATGAAAGTGTCCCATGTGAAGAAATAGGACTGGGATTTGAGTGAGACGCTAGACCTGGAGAAACTGGTGGACATGCAAAAAGATCATGACTAAATCTATGCACGTTGATGGTACACAGTGAGAGAATATGAGGGCACAGAGGGCAGAGTAGCCTCCAAAATAATGAGGCAATGAGGGACATTTCTGAGGTGTTGTATGCAGGGCCCTGCATAGACACGGAGCCTTTCTAGCCTTCGTGTTCTGGACCTCTGGGCGTGCACAGTGCCCCCAGCCCCCCGCCCCCACGTCTTTCTGCCCTCTGAGCTCTGCTGCTCCCTGCTGAGGAGGCACCAATGGCCCAAGCCCCTTACCTTGGGCTCCTGAAGGGACCAGAGTTATTTGATAAACTAGGTGCACATAGAGTCTTCCTAACCACCCTCTGCATCCATCAGATCCTGCTGCCAGGACATTCTTCGTCAAACAAGACTATTTCAGCTATTTAAAGGGATGCACTCGCTACTGTGGAGATACTGGATATCAAATCGTATTATCCATTTAAAAAATGGATATCCACTTAACAAATGTTTTGTTTTATTGTAAGAGCCAAAAGAATGTATGACTTGTTACCAGAGGCACTGTGTATCTTTTTCCCAAGTGCTAGAAGGTGCTCACCGTCATCGTGTAGTTAGCTTCTTCTATTTGGTGAGAGTTTTAGCATCTATAAAACAACTTAAGAATGTGCATCAGACATTGTTATCCATGTCCTTCATGGAGGAATCAGAGTCTGTGACTGCTAGATGGGATGGCTTGGCTGATCTGTTGTTTCTTTTCAGTTCTCCTGGCTTTACAGCTGTTTTTTATTACTACATGTTCTCGTTCTTTGAGTCATTAATTCTTGAGCCAGACTTTTGTGACTCCTGTGAGGCTTGAGAGACTAAAACTTTTCTACAAACAAAAGGCAGTTGGAGGATATGGCCAAGGATGGGATGGGATCTGTCCTGGGAAGAACTGTAGGGCCCTGTTCAATTACACTGTGTTAATGGGATCAATTTCTGGATACATCCTGGAATTCAGTTCAGTTCAGTCACTCAGCCGTGTCTGACTCTTTGTGACCCCGTGGACTGCAGCATGCCAGGCTTCCCTGTCCATCGCCAACTTCTGGAGCCTACTCGAACTCACGTCCATTGTGTCGGTGATGACATCCAACCATCTCTTCCTCTCTTGTCCCCTTCTCCTCCTACCTTTAATCTTTCCCAGCATCAGGGTCTTTTTCAATGAGTTGATTATTTGCATCAGATGGCCAAAGTTTTGGAGTTTCAGCTTTACCATCAGACCTTCCCATGAACACCCAGGACTGATCTCCTTTAGGATGGACTGGTAGGATCTCTGTGCAGTCCAAGGGACTCTCAAGAGTCTTCTCCAACACCACAGTTCAAAAGCATCAATTCTTCAGTGCTCAGCTTTCTTTATAGTCCAAATCTCACATCCATCCATGACTACTGGAAAACCATAACTTTGACTAGATGGACCTTTGTTGGTTAAGTAATGTCTCTGCTTTTTAACATGCTACCTAGGTTGGTCATAACTTGTCTTCCAAGGAGCAAGCATCTTTTAATTTTATGGCTGCAGTCACCATCTGCAGTGATTTTGGAGCCCCCCAAAAGAAAGTTTGTCACTGTGTCCACTGTTTCCCCATCTATTAGCTATGAAGGGATGGGACCAGATGCTATGATCTTAGTTTTCTGAATGCTGAGTTTTAAGCCAACTTTTTCACTCTCTTCTTTCACTTTCATTTTGTTCTTCTTCACTTTCTACCATAATTGTGGTGTCATCTGCATATCTGAGGTTATTGATACTTCTCATGGAAATCTTGATTCCAGCTTGTGCTTCATCCATGCCTGGATTTCACATGATGTGCTCTGCATTTATGTTAAATAAGCAAGGTGACAACATACAACCTTGATATACCCCTTTTCTGATTTGTAATCAGTTTGTTGTTTCATGTCCAGTTCCACCTGTGACTTCTTAACCTGCATACAGGTTTCTCAGGAGGCAGGTAAGGTGATCTGGTACTCCCATCTCTTTCAGAATTTTTCATAGTTTCTTGTGATCCACACAGTCAAAGGCTTTGGCATAGTCAATAAAGCAGAAGTAGACATTTTTTCTGGAAATCTCTTCTTTTTCAATGATCCAGTGGATATTGGCAATTTGATCTCTGGTTCCTCTCCCTTTTCTAAATCCAACTTGAACATCTGGAAGTTCTCAGTTCGTGTACTGTCGAAGGCTAGCTTGGAGAATTTTGAGCATTACTTTGCTAGTGTGTGAGATGAGTGCAATTGTGTGGCAGTTTGAACATTCTTTGGCATTGCTTTTCTTTGAGATTGGAATGAAAACTGAACTTTTCCAGTCCTGTGGCCACTGCTGAGTTTTCCAGATTTGCTGGAATATTGAGTGCAGCACTTTCACAGCATCATCTTTTAGAGTTTGAAATAGCTCAACTAGAATTCCATTACCTCCACTAGCTTTGTTCATAATGATGCTTCCTAAGGCCCACTTGACTTTGCACTCCAGGATGTCTGGCTCTAGGTGAGTGATCACACCATCATGACTATCTGGGTCAGTAAGATCTTGTTTGTAAAGGTCTTCTGTGTATTCTTTTTTTTTTT
>SJYT01041277.1:0-18480 GCA_006410635.1 Cephalophus harveyi
ACAATGTCATGAACCTCATTCCATAGTTCATCAGGCACTCTATCTATCAGATCTAGGCCCTTAAATCTATTTCTCACTTCCACTGTATAATCATAAGGGATTTGATTTAGGTCATACCTGAATGGTCTAGCAGTTTAAATAGATTTCTCTGAGATAGAAGATTTTGCCAAGCTAGGTATTTCCTGTTCCATGGAAGTTAAACATTCTAGTTTTTAAAAAAGCTTTGACTTTAATAAGAAACAACAAGGAAAACAGTGAGTGTCAGCACATAATTAATCACCACAATGGGGTGCAGGTTTTGCCATGCTAGAATTTAGGGCAATTTATGTGAATCAGGTTGAGGATCGGGGCAACTATGACCTGTCCTAAACTGCATGGTGACAGGCAGTTGAGAATGTACAGATTTGCACAGAAATTGGTCACCTTGAAATGACTATTAAATGTTTGGCATTTGGTGACATATAATTGATCAATAATATTCTTACAATTTCTGCTTTGCTCCTGTTCAATCAATCTTAGTTTGTAAAAACTTTCTGTATTTGGAAAATGAGTCAGAACCAAGAAAACAAGTTTCATCATTTAAAAGTACATTTTGGGAAACTCAAAAGGCATCATTTATTTGTCACCGATGCTGAGAACAAAAAGTAAAAAAGGTTCATTTGCTTTGTGGTGCCAGGCTTCCTAAAAAAACAACATAAATTTAACAATACTCCTTTGTGCAAAAGTGTATTTGCAGACCTGTCCAGGAGTCTTACAATTAGCAAAGAAAACAGTTCTACTATCCAGAGATGATTTTGCTGCTGTGAATTATACTGGTGATATTGCCTTACTCTGCAGTCATTTTTAGTTCTTTGCATTTGTGGCAAGTTGGTCTGGTGCAGAGGGAGGCTAGCGTGTCCTTGGCTATGCTTTTCTATGTGGCCTTTCCCTTAAACTTTGTCTGCATCAGCCCTACTGGGCAGATGGAGAAAAAAATTATGACCCTATCAGTGATGTCTCTGGACAAAGAGCAAGTGCCATTGAGACCCTCCATGGACAGAGCCCTAGCAAGCAGATATATAACAATATTTCACTCCAAGAGAATTAGCAGTAGGATTTTTAGATGCATGTGAAAGGCAGATAGTTAGACCCCTTCATCATACACAGACCCATGTAATATAATTGTGTTGTCCTTGCCTTTGGCTCCGTGTGGTCAACAGTAGGCTACCCAAGGATGCTTAGCAGCTTGTTCAAGAATCCTTAGGTAAAGAGGGAAAGAGATGGATATTTATTGATTGTCTACTATGAGGGCATTTTATATACTGAATCTCACTTAATCTTTAAACACCTAGCAATTATTATACTGTTTGCCTTAGCAGGAAATCAGGGCTCAGAGAAGCTAAGGAGGTTAAATGACTTGCTCCAAGTCATGTTCCCAGTAACTAACTGACCACAGATTTAACTACCACCTGGACTCCAAAAGCTCTTTCTACTCTATGCTATTTCAAAATGGTTTGATCAGAAATAGCCAACTTATTTTGCTAGCAGCTCAAAGAGAGAAATAGAATTACATTCCTGGTACACACTGATACCTAGTGCAATGCCTTCCATTCATAGGCAGGGAAGGTAAGGGCCCCATGAGTGGTTCTCAACCTTGGAGATACATTTAGGGAACTTGAAAAAACTCCTGGAGTTGTGTCTCCTTCCCAGTGATTCTGATTTGATTGTCCTGGGTTGTGACTTGGGCATGGATTAAAAAGAAAGGAATATAATTGCATTACAATGTTATATTAGTTTCTCCTGTACAATGAAGTGAATCAACTATATGTACACATACATCCCCTCCCTCCTGGACCACCCTCCCTTCACCTGCCCCCCATCCCACCCATCTGGGTCATCACAGAGCAGTGAGCTGAGCTCCCTGTGCCATACTATGATTCCCACTAGCTATCTGTTTTACACATGGTAGTACATAAATGTCAATCCTAATTTCCAAATTCATCCCACATCTCTACTCCCCTCCTCACATTGACACATCTGTTCTTTGCTTCTATTCCTGCCCTGCAAATAAGTTCATTTGTACCATTATTTTGGGATTCTGCATATATGTGTTAATAGACAATATTTGTTTTTCTCTTTCTGACTTACTTCACTCTGTATGACAGAATCTAGTTTCATCTATGTGTCTACAAATGATGCTATTTTGTTTCTTTTAGTGGCTGAGTAATATTCCATCATATATACATACTACCACTTCTGTGTCCATTCATCTGTTATTGGATATTTAGGTTGTTTCCATGTCCTGGCTATTGTAAATAGTGCTGCAATGAACACTGGGGTACATGTGTCCTTTTGAATTATGATTTTTCTCTAGGTATATGCCTAGTGGGATTGCTGGGTCATTTGATAGTTCTATGTTTAGTAGTTCCATGAGATGTTTGTATATTTTGGAGATTAAATAAAAGCTACCCAGGTGACTTGAATGTAAAGCTAACTAGGATTGAGAGCCACTGGCCTAGAGAGGCTGTATTATATGACATGATAAGGTGGACATCATTTGAATGTGGTTCATGAGGGACTTAAATGTATACATATATACTATATATATATATATATTTTTTTTTTTGTCTGAGACAGAAAAGAGATAATATTTGGAGTTTCTGGTTGCAGCAGCTTTTTGTCAAATCACAGCAAATTTTATGGCTTAATATGAATTGCACTGCTGGTTTGACACCCTCCCAGACTGTCCCTTAGGGACCTATAGTGTATGGTTTTAAAGGATTTTAACTGTGAACTTGGGATTTAACATTTAGGATTTTATCTTAGGAAGAAAGCATGATACCCCAACAACAAAAATGATGGAATGTACAATTTCAGAAAGGTCAAGAATAAATAACACCAAGCTTGGAAATAATTTTCCTTGATTTTTAATTCTGGAAGAAATTTTGAATTTAATAGAATAGAAGTGTGGATGGTGTAAGGACAGAGGGGAAAATATTATGTGAATTCCGAGTCCCTAAGAAAAACCTGATATATGATTCCCATTTTGTGGCTTTGTTCAGCTCTTTTCCACAAGCTCAGCTGGAAGAGATAATAGCTATGGAAACAAGGAAACAAATTGTCCTTGGACTGGTGGCAGAGACTGGTGCTTTTCAGGAAGGGTGAGTTTTAGTTAGAGAGCCAGTGGTATGGCAGTTTGTAGTTTGCAAAGCATATTTACATATATCCTGTTATAGAGTGATTGTAAAGTAGCCCCATTTGTTCAGTTTTTCATGTATATGTGTCCTGTGAAATGTGATTTTAGAGTCTACCCCCAAACCCTTGAATTCAGGCTGGTCTTGTGGTTTAGTTAGCTAACAGAATGTGGTGTAAGTAATGTGCCAGTTCTGTCCCTAGGACACAAGTGAATTTTGTTGCTTTCTCTGTCTCTGTAATGGGAACAAATCTGGACTTGCCTGTTAGAGATGAGAGGCCACAGGGAACAGACTAATTATCCCAGTGGTGCCATGCTAGATCACCAAAGACCAGTGCCAAGCACATGCTCAGACCTTTAAAACTGTCCCATCAAGTCCAGCCACGATCAGAGGAATGCCTAGCCTTCTCACGGACCCAGGAGAAATAACAAATTAAGTTACTGTGGCATTATGCAGCAGAAACTAACACAACATTGTAAAGCATGTATATCCTAATTAAAAAAAAAAAAGACAACAGATACACATCCTCAGATGTAAGGGATGTGGGTTCGATCCCTGGGTTGGGAAGATCCCCTGGAGGAGGGCATGGCAACCCACTCTTGCCTGGAGAATCCCCATGGACAGAGGAGCCTGGCCCGCTATAGTCCATAGGGTCACAAAGGGTCAGATACAACTGAAGCAACTACTGAAGTGACTTATAACACACGCACACATCCTCATGTGACTGTAGAAAGGATTATAACGATCCCTTTGTAGATGAAGAGACTGAGGTTCTGAGAGGTTACGTTTCGAAGATATCCCTCCATTGTAGAAAGGGTGGAGGTGTTCAAAGTATACACAGGCTTTCAAACCAGGGAATCCCTGGTTCTGATATCTACTAGCTGTAAAACTTTGGGATGATTAAGTTTTCTCAGTTTGTTTCTCTGTCTCTAAAGTGGGATTAACAGGATCTTGCTTATAAAGTTGCAGTGAGGATTAAAGAAGATAATCTATAATCTGTATAAAGGGTGAGTTTGTTGTAAATTCCCTGTAAGTTATAGCTTGTGATGATGATGATGATAATGGTGATGAGAACTATTCAATATTACATAGTCAGGAGGGGTCTGGGACATGAATTCAGGTCTCTTATTTCCTAATTCAACAAACTTTCTGTCTCCTTGCCCCCAACCTCCCTTTCATTTTCTCCTCTGTATTTCTCTTTCCTGTTGTCATCTCCTCTGATATGTTCTAAGAACTTATTTTATGTTTCGAAGCCACCATCAGCTCTACCGTATTTTTAAAAGTCTTGCTTTGTCCTTGAAGTGTCTTCTCCTCACCTTGCAGAAAGCTTATTTACTCTCAACAACAATTTTTATGTTTTGCGTAGCTCTCAACGGCCCATCTCTGTGTATTTGAGAATACAGTTTTATTCTTGCATTTCCACTTTATTGTAATAAAATTAACTCCTTGGAATAAACATTTTAGTTCTTGTTTTAAATGTTATATCTATTTGTTTATTATTTCTCCACATTCGGATGATTTCTCCTCTAGAAACCAGTGAGTGAAGATGCTGTGCAGGACATGGCTCATGTTTGTAGGTGGGCAGTGAACACCACTGACTTATGGGTTAACTATAGGAGCAAAGCTGTGTGGCAGAAAAACAGTGCATCTCAGAGTCCCATTGTCTAAAATCCTGGAGAGAAAGGAAATATATATCAAGATTATTTGTGGAAACAATTATTCAGTACTGCTGGCTTCATCAGAATGTCTTTTAGCTAAAATTTGGAAGCCTACTATTAATCAAGTTGCCTTGGGAAAGATCACTACTTCCCTGAGGATCCCCATTTTAGCATCGAAAAGCAGATGTTTTGCTAGCTAAGAAACAAGCATTTTTTAACAGCAACATGCAGAGTCTAGTCAGCAAGAAACACCAAGTTTAATTTATGGTCATGGCCGTATTTTTCCCTCTTGGAATGATTAACTCCAATGATGCTAACAAGAACTAATCTCTAGGCTTCTGAGGTTGCTGGTCGTTTTATTTTAAATGAAGGTGTCCTGTCATTTCTAATTTTAACTTGGTGTAACTGTTAAAAATCTGATGATTCAACCTATGGTATTCTGGGTGCCTATGTATGTATGTGTGTGTACCATCTAATTATGGTGTAATTATATACTTAGATTAAAAAAATCAGTAATTTTGGATCTTTAAGCATAACTTTTAAAAACCCTACCTCTGGATGTATGGCTTACTACACTGGTACTTTCATTGTTTATATCCATTTCTATATATGAATTACCTTGGAAATCTTCTTCAGTGGCAAAACTGAATGTCATTTTGAGTTAAAAATGACTTAAATAGAATATTCTAGATTTATTTAAGAAAGTGATGGCTAGTAAAACAATTTATTTGAAGAAAGAGAAATAAAGCACTGATTTAGGTTGTAGTTTAAGATTAATTTTTTGATTGTTTTTGTTTTTTGCCTTTCATACATAATTGTTAAACAAAGGATACCAATGACATAGAGTTGGAAATGTGACTTGGTACATAATCACTTTTTTTTTTTTTTAAATAGCAGAAAGATTTTAAAGTGCATGAAATCTTGTGATCTGATCCTTGGTTGGTATGTGGCTATAATTTCAGCGTTATACTGAATATTGAAGTCTTTATGGCACTTCATTAGACAGTCATGCTCTCACTGTTGGAACCCTTCCAGTGAGGGGGGACTCATTACTTGAAGAGGCAGCATCCATTATGGGATCACACATTTTGTTATAAAAGTTGTAATTAGCTACTCAGTTCCATTCTCCGCAAAGCACTGATACTAATTTGGACACAGGAACAGGGTTGATTCAAAATCTGGAAGTAGGCCCAAGGGTAGGAATCCAAGGCTGTTTTGTGCCCACCATTCATAGCCCTGTTCCTCTTTGTACCTCCTCCCTTCTGCTAGGTGGACCACAATAGAGTCAGCATACATCTTAGTTTTTTTTCTGGTATGTTCCTATCAACCGAGAACTCAGCAGCTTAGCTGGACACATAGAGTGCTGTTCTCTGAATTTAACCAGAAATAGGAGTTGAAAGTGAAGTGGCAGTTCTCTGCCTGTGGTTGGGCTTGAAACAGTACTAGACAAGTTTGGTGTATCCAGAACTTTGTTTTCCTCAGCTTTAAAAAACTGTTTCCTGAGATGAGCAAGCTATAGATTCAGAGGTTTATTTATCTCTCAGAATGTCAGTAGTAAAGCCCTTTTTTTGGCAGTGAGTGCCAACTGTTCATGAGATTTCTTCATAAGGCTAAAAAAAAAAAGTGTAAATGGATTCTAGGGTAGTTCTCTGAACTACTTTTAGAAGTTATAGAAGGAAATCTTAGTACCTTACCATTGTATAATTTAACCTTTTTTCTTTGTGTTAGAGACTCGCTAGGTATTAATAAGTCCCATTTCCTTTTCCTGGGCACACAGAAAGTCTGAATTTACCATCATCCCTTGCATTTGGCTTGAGGCTAAGTACCTGGGTTTTGTACAGTGAAATATGGTTGGGAGTAATGTGTGCTATTTGTAGGCCTAGTCATAAAATCTTCCACGTTTATCTTTCCCTTTCTGGGAAAGGTCATGTGTTGGAGATGATAATATCAAAAGCTACAAGGGGACAATCTCCGAGTCATTTAGTTCAGTTCTTAATTAGTCCATAATTATTTCTTACATCAAAGCCATTATCATTATTTATGCTATTAAAATTTAAAAACCCTCCTTATTTTTTACCTTATTACATAGGTATTTTCATTTTGTAAGTGAAACAGGAAATAAAAAGCACGGGAAGTTGGCAATTAAAAAAAAATGACATAATTCTAAAGGAAATGACCTTATATTTGAGATAGAGGATTGGGGAAAAAACTAAAAAAATTTAATGTTCAAAGGTTGGATAAATGAAATACTGACAAATTGCCTTTCAGAGATAATTTTGATTTGAATGTTTCTAAAACTTGATTATATGCTCCAGTATTAAAACCAATGCTTTTTTTTTCAAATGCTAAAGCAAATGATTCCTGAAGGGTCCACTTTGTTTTCCAGTATAGCTTAAAATTGAAAGGAAAATATTAGTGCAGTAAAGCATGTACTACTGTAATAGAATTTTCCCCTCCATTTACTGCAGTGGCAGTGCTTGAATGGAGTGGTATGAAAGCCATATACAGTATATTATTTTTATACATCTTAATAAAAATATCATACATTTTTTTCACCAGCTTTTTTCAAGATTGATGTATCCTGATCAATATGACACGAATCTTATTGAGAAATCACAGGCAAGATACAAGATAAATACACTTTCAATTTAAAGTACAGTTTCTCCTGGTAAACAGTTTGCAATGACTAATCTGTAGGAACCTTAATTACTCAATAGAATCCATGTACTAGGCTGGGATGGCACCAGGCTTCCTGCTCATCCACGTCCGTCTGCCCACTCGGTTGATGCCTCTACTTCATAATATGCTAATATTCTCCTCCACATCTCCACTTTGGAAGCATTCTTTGAATATGCTCCTTTAAAAGTAGTTTCTTTATGTATCTATGTTTGGCCGTGCTGGGTCTTCGTTGCTGTGTGGAGTTTTCTTTGGTTGTGGCGAGTCGGGGCTGCTCTTTAGTTGTGTGTTTGGGGTTCTCATTGTGGTGGCTTTTCTTACAGGCTCTAGGGATTTGGTAGTTGTTGGGCTTCCCTGGTGGCTCAGAGGTTAAAGCGTCTCCTTTAATACGGGAGACCTGGGTTCGATCCCTGGGTCAGGAAGATCCCCTGGAGAAGGAAATGGCAACCCACTCCAGTATTCTTGCCTGGAGAATCCCATGGACGTAGGAGCCTGGTGGGCTACAGTCCATGGGGTCGACAAGAGTCGGACACGACTGAACGACTTAACTAACTAGCAAGTAGGCTCAGTAGTTTCGGTTCTTGGGCTCTGGAGTACAGGCTTAATAGCTGTGGCGCACAGGCTTAGTTGCTCCATATCATGTGGGATCTTCCCTACCAGGGATTGAATACCACTGAGGCACCAGGGAAGCCCCTGAATATTCTCATTTTTGCAACTGGAATGCAGTTGGGGTTTTTTTTTTTTTTTTGGTGAGCATGTCTAGAGCTTAATTAACCTTTATTACTTGGAAATCTGTATTCATGCTTAAGTGTATGTCTTTCTGCTTTTGAATTTTCAGAGACGCACATTTGGATAACAATGGAAGCATTTGGGAAAATCAAATAATTATCCCAGCTTGGCCACTACGAAGTTGCATAATTGCTAGCAAATTATTCTACTTCACTGAATCTCTATTTTACTGTCGGGAGCTGACAGCAATTACCACTATTTACCTCCAAGTAGATTATTCATTTTGATATTTGTCTTTTAAAATGGTAGAAAAGAGGATTATGGCTGATAAGAAGACTATAAAAAGCACAATGTGATGTGGAGCTTTGCATCAGGAAAGCTGGGTGTGAATCTAGGTTCTGTCATTTATTGGTTTAAAATCTTACACAAGTTATTTAATCTCCAGGCCTGTTTCTTGAAATAAGGAATAGGATAATCTTACCATTATCACAGGATTGTTATGAGGATGAAATAAAATGCCTAGCACAGAAGTGGTCTATAGGAAGAGCTCAATAAATATTTGTTAACTCAAGAAATTAGATGTAAAACTTAAATTCCCCTGCAAATGGCATAGAGCCGTGTGGAGAGTGACACCACCCTATAAATAGACCACCCTATAAATAGTTATCTCTTTGTTGATCCAGGGTGATTCATATTTATAAATAGCAGAAAGATTTTAAAGTGCATGAAATCTTGTGATCTGATCCTTGGTTGGTATGTGGCTATAATTTCAGCGTTATACTGGATATTGAAGTCTTTATGGCACTTCATTAGACAGTCATGCTCTCACTGTTGGAACCCTTCCAGTGAGGGGGGACTCATTACTTGAAGAGGCAGCATCCATTATGGGATCACACATTTTGTTATAAAAGTTGTAATTAGCTACTCAGTTCCATTCTCCGCAAAGCACTGATACTAATTTGGACACAGGAACAGGGTTGATTCAAAATCTGGAAGTAGGCCCAAGGGTAGGAATCCAAGGCTGTTTTGTGCCCACCATTCATAGCCCTGTTCCTCTTTGTACCTCCTCCCTTCTGCTAGGTGGACCACAATAGAGTCAGCATACATCTTAGTTTTTTTTCTGGTATGTTCCTATCAACCGAGAACTCAGCAGCTTAGCTGGACACATAGAGTGCTGTTCTCTGAATTTAACCAGAAATAGGAGTTGAAAGTGAGGTGGCAGTTCTCTGCCTGTGGTTGGGCTTGAAACAGTACTAGACAAGTTTGGTGTATCCAGAACTTTGTTTTCCTCAGCTTTAAAAAACTGTTTCCTGAGATGAGCAAGCTATAGATTCAGAGGTTTATTTATCTCTCAGAATGTCAGTAGTAAAGCCCTTTTTTTGGCAGTGAGTGCCAACTGTTCATGAGATTTCTTCATAAGGCTAAAAAAAAAAAGTGTAAATGGATTCTAGGGTAGTTCTCTGAACTACTTTTAGAAGTTATAGAAGGAAATCTTAGTACCTTACCATTGTATAATTTAACCTTTTTTCTTTGTGTTAGAGACTCGCTAGGTATTAATAAGTCCCATTTCCTTTTCCTGGGCACACAGAAAGTCTGAATTTACCATCATCCCTTGCATTTGGTTTGAGGCTAAGTACCTGGGTTTTGTTCAGTGAAATATGGTTGGGAGTAATGTGTGCTATTTGTAGGCCCAGTCATAAAATCTTCCACGTTTATCTTTCCCTTTCTGGGAAAGGCCATGTGTTGGAGATGATAATATCAAAAGCTACAAGGGGACAATCTCCGAGTCATTTAGTTCAGTTCTTAATTAGTCCATAATTATTTCTTACATCAAAGCCATTATCATTATTTATGCTATTAAAATTTAAAGACCCTCCTTATTTTTTACCTTATTACATAGGTATTTTCATTTTGTAAGTGAAACAGGAAATAAAAAGCACGGGAAGTTGGCAATTAAAAAAAAATGACATAATTCTAAAGGAAATGACCTTATATTTGAGATAGAGGATTGGGGAAAAAACTAAAAAAATTTAATGTTCAAAGGTTGGATAAATGAAATACTGACAAATTGCCTTTCAGAGATAATTTTGATTTGAATGTTTCTAAAACTTGATTATATGCTCCAGTATTAAAACCAATGCTTTTTTTTTCAAATGCTAAAGCAAATGATTCCTGAAGGGTCCACTTTGTTTTCCAGTATAGCTTAAAATTGAAAGGAAAATATTAGTGCAGTAAAGCATGTACTACTGTAATAGAATTTTCCCCTCCATTTACTGCAGTGGCAGTGCTTGAATGGAGTGGTATGAAAGCCATATA
The DNA here is from genome assembly GCA_006410635.1 of Cephalophus harveyi. Classification (NCBI taxonomy): domain Eukaryota; kingdom Metazoa; phylum Chordata; class Mammalia; order Artiodactyla; family Bovidae; genus Cephalophus; species Cephalophus harveyi. Next base: position 10,553 of record SJYT01041277.1, read on the forward strand.
CAGTATATTATTTTTATACATCTTAATAAAAATATCATACATTTTTTTCACCAGCTTTTTTCAAGATTGATGTATCCTGATCAATATGACACGAATCTTATTGAGAAATCACAGGCAAGATACAAGATAAATACACTTTCAATTTAAAGTACAGTTTCTCCTGGTAAACAGTTTGCAATGACTAATCTGTAGGAACCTTAATTACTCAATAGAATCCATGTACTAGGCTGGGATGGCACCAGGCTTCCTGCTCATCCACGTCCGTCTGCCCACTCGGTTGATGCCTCTACTTCATAATATGCTAATATTCTCCTCCACATCTCCACTTTGGAAGCATTCTTTGAATATGCTCCTTTAAAAGTAGTTTCTTTATGTATCTATGTTTGGCCGTGCTGGGTCTTCGTTGCTGTGTGGAGTTTTCTTTGGTTGTGGCGAGTCGGGGCTGCTCTTTAGTTGTGTGTTTGGGGTTCTCATTGTGGTGGCTTTTCTTACAGGCTCTAGGGATTTGGTAGTTGTTGGGCTTCCCTGGTGGCTCAGAGGTTAAAGCGTCTCCTTTAATACGGGAGACCTGGGTTCGATCCCTGGGTCAGGAAGATCCCCTGGAGAAGGAAATGGCAACCCACTCCAGTATTCTTGCCTGGAGAATCCCATGGACGTAGGAGCCTGGTGGGCTACAGTCCATGGGGTCGACAAGAGTCGGACACGACTGAACGACTTAACTAACTAGCAAGTAGGCTCAGTAGTTTCGGTTCTTGGGCTCTGGAGTACAGGCTTAATAGCTGTGGCGCACAGGCTTAGTTGCTCCATATCATGTGGGATCTTCCCTACCAGGGATTGAATACCACTGAGGCACCAGGGAAGCCCCTGAATATTCTCATTTTTGCAACTGGAATGCAGTTGGGGTTTTTTTTTTTTTTTTTGGTGAGCATGTCTAGAGCTTAATTAACCTTTATTACTTGGAAATCTGTATTCATGCTTAAGTGTATGTCTTTCTGCTTTTGAATTTTCAGAGACGCACATTTGGATAACAATGGAAGCATTTGGGAAAATCAAATAATTATCCCAGCTTGGCCACTACGAAGTTGCATAATTGCTAGCAAATTATTCTACTTCACTGAATCTCTATTTTACTGTCGGGAGCTGACAGCAATTACCACTATTTACCTCCAAGTAGATTATTCATTTTGATATTTGTCTTTTAAAATGGTAGAAAAGAGGATTATGGCTGATAAGAAGACTATAAAAAGCACAATGTGATGTGGAGCTTTGCATCAGGAAAGCTGGGTGTGAATCTAGGTTCTGTCATTTATTGGTTTAAAATCTTACACAAGTTATTTAATCTCCAGGCCTGTTTCTTCAAATATGGAATAGGATAATCTTACCATTATCACAGGATTGTTATGAGGATGAAATAAAATGCCTAGCACAGAAGTGGTCTATAGGAAGAGCTCAATAAATATTTGTTAACTCAAGAAATTAGATGTAAAACTTAAATTCCCCTGCAAATGGCATAGAGCCGTGTGGAGAGTGACACCACCCTATAAATAGACCACCCTATAAATAGTTATCTCTTTGTTGATCCAGGGTGATTCATATTTATGGTGAATAAAGAATTCTGATTTAATTCTATCATTTCACTGTCATTAAGAGTGGAGAAAGAAAGGACAGGATCTTTTGATTAGTAAAATTACAAGAAACCCAGAAGTCAGAAGTCCTGCCAAGTCATTTTCTGCTCCAAACCTGCTGATAGAATTCGTTCTGTTTGGAATAAAATCTGAAGTCTTTACTGTGGACTACAAGTCCCTGTAAAATGGATGGTGGATTAGCTTCCTCTCTCTCCTCCTTACTCCCTCTAATCCAGTTCCACATGTCTTCTTGCTGATTTGGACCACTGAGCTCATTCCCATCTGAAGCTTTTACCATCCCCTGCATGGAACATCTTTTCCCCTTTTCCCGGACTTTTGTGTAGCTGAATCATTTCCATCATCCCAGTGATTCCTTTAGGATCGCTTCCTCAGTAAGAATAAGATAGTCTAAGATAGTCCCTTCCTCGACCAACCCTGTTACCTTCTATCCCATGAATCTGCATATTTTTCTTATACAATAATAAATATATCAGACAGCACTTATCATCTTCTAAGACTGTCTTATGTATAGATTCCTTGTTGTTTAGTCACTAAGTTGTGTCCGACGCTTTGTGACCGCACGGACTGCAGCCCACCAGGCTCCTCTGTTGATGGCATTTCCCAGGCAAGAATACTGGAGTGGGTTGCCATGTCTTCCTCCAGGGTATCTTCCTGACCCAGGGATTGAACCTGCGTCTCCTGCATTGCAAGTGGATTCTTTACCACTGAGTCACCAGGGAAGCATAGATTTCTTTACTTATTTATTATTTTTCTCTCTCACTGAGATATAAACATCCGAGAGTGCAGAGGATATTGTTTTGCTCATTGCTATTCCTCGTATCTAGAACAGAGCTCAGTACAATAGGTCCTCAAAAATATTTGTTGCAGCAATGCATTTACTGTATGGATTGACCTTCTTACTATTTTGACAATATTATTTACTACTGACCTGTGTTTTAATGATTTCTCATTAAAGCATTAAAAGGTTCAAATCTTATGGACTCAGAGGTAGAAACACCTAACTAGCTGCAATTGAGAGCTTGATGAAGGAAGATACTTTTAGAAATACTGAATTTCCTGTTGGTAAAGAGAATGGGCTTATAGGAGGGAGGTGTTGACTTGGGACTCAAGATCACTTTAGGTGCCAAGAGCCATCAGGAAATTGGAAAGGTCGTGATGATTTTTACCGCAGAACTAAGGATGCTGTGACAGGCTGTGAGACAGAGAGAAGAGTAATCCTGCTAGTCATTTTAAGAGTGAAGACTAGAGACTAGGATGAACTATAGTAAGAAATGGTGAATATATATATTTAGAATATTCACTCATTCATTCATTTGGCTGCCACCAGGTCTTATTTGCAGGATCTTCAGTTGTGGTGTGTGAACTCTCAGTTGTGGCATATGGGATCTAGTTCCCTGACCAGGGATCGAACTTGGGACCCCTACACTGGAAGCATAAAGGTTTTATCACTGGACCACCAGGGAAATCCCTCAGTAAATATGGTTTGTTCATGAAAGCTGTGGACAGATCTGCCCACAATGATCCCTAATGCCATCATGCTGACCCATAGCGTGACCTTGTGATCCTCTCCTGTGTGTGGGCATTGTCTGCCTACATTCTTTCCTCTTTCCACCCTTGTGCCCTTCCATCCCTATTTTTTTTCTAAAACCTTTATCTGTGACCATGTTATTTTCTTCTTTTATGATATTTTATTATTTCATTTTAAATATGTTTAAACATTTCAAATTCTCAGCAAAATAATGTATGCCTAAGATAATTCAAATCATATAGAAGAGGTTCTGATTCTCTTCTATAAAGAGCAACTGGTTCCAACCCCACGTGTCACTTTCCCTTGCTTGTTTCCTTAAGGCCAACTCCTTTATTTATATTTTCAGTTCTTCTGATGTTTAAGGTCAAAACTCTAAAGCAATCCTATCTAACAGAAATGTAATGTGAGCCACATCTATAAATTCTAAAGTATCTAGTAGCCACGTTAAAAAAGCAAAAGCACACATATAAAGCTGATTTTAGGAACATATCTCATTTAACCTAGTATATCCAAAGTATTATCACTTCAACATGTAATTATTTTATTAATGAGATATTTTACATTTTTATATTATTTTCAAAATTTGTGGTGTAAATTATACCTACAGCATAAGTTGTGGTGTAACTTATACCTCAAGTTGCATTAGACACATTTTAAGTCCTCAGTCTGGAGAAGGAAATGATAAGCTACTCCAATATTCTTGCCTGGTGAATCTCATGGACAGAGGAGCCTTGTGGGCTATGGTTCATAGGGTTGCAAATAGCTGGACACGACTGAAGTGACTTAGCATGCACGCAAGTGCTCAATAGCTGCACATGGCTGGTCTGCTATATTGAACGCCGATGCTCCAGATAATGTATACCAGGTAGTATTTTTTGATTTGTAATATATAATACATATTTATTTTTCATGATTATATAATTGCTCTTTGATTTGAAAGATAAAGTTGCTTAAACACTACTTGTTTCTCCTGTTCTCTTGCAATGTTTATAGATACATACATACACACACACACATACAGTTGTGTATCTGTATATATGTATGTAATTTATGCTTATAATTTCAGGTCTTTTATTGGTTACCTTTTATAAATTTAAGTAATATGTAAATTTCGGATTCTTCAGCTTCAGTAATAGCTCACTTATGTCTCTTGACCCCTCACCTTCTACCACATTCTGCACATTTCTGCCCTTTCTCTTGGCTCCATCTTTTGTCAGCTACTCTTCAGTAGAGCCCAGTTTGTAAATATTTACAACTGATTCTGCAACTGGGTGTTTTAATCCTGCTAGAAAATTATATAGACAGGGAGGGAATCTCTGTGTAATTTTGATTAATATTGATGGAGATACAGGCAACCGTCTGAGAGCTGAACAGGCATTCCCTTTCTGTAGGCCAATAAATTATGTAGTAATGGTTTTTGATAATGGAATGAAGTATCAAATGTGAGTTTGAATTGGGACTTTTATTATTTTATGAGGCCATTCTTTGAGATTAAATATAGTAAGGAAATAGATTCACATTTGACATGTAAATGATTCTTCTTCCTGTTGAAGACAGCTGGTTCTTTATGGGTCAGGGTTATGTTCTGCAGAAGACCAAATGCCAGATGTCCAGAGTCAAAGGAAATACAGAATTGGAAATGGCATGTGTGTTTTAGTAACATTGGGGGCTAATGTTGTTCACAGAAAAGAGTTTTTGCAGATACTTTTGTGTTTAAAATTAGAATTTGATATATTAAAATTATAAAATAAACTTACAAATTGAGCTATTACAGTCTGATCTAAAACTTCTACTTACTATTACTCTATTTATAAATCTAGTAAATGTTAATATTGAGACCATGGATTTGATTACTATATCATCTCTATTTCCTGTCTCAATATTCTTGGCATGAAAAATCCTTAGCCACTGAGGACAGGGTCACCATCCTGAGCAGACTGGGGTTACTTTTCTGGCTAAGAAGGCTAGGAAGGGTAATTGGCCAGAGATTCAGAGCTGGGGCTACAGTTATTCAAAGAGGTTTTCCTCATGGCCATGCTGAGTCTTGCCCAAGACCCTTATCCATCAGTGTTATTGTTTTTTTTTGCAGCCTAATTGCCTGGAGTCCGAGTTAAGACCTTCTTGATTCTTATGTGACATATTTCAATTTTATTATTTTATGTAGGTAGATGAAATTCTATAATTCCTACCCAGGTTGCTTTATCACTAGATGGGAATCAATTAACCAATTCAAGGTTCACATCTATCCTTAATTCTTTTCTTCATCTCTCCTAACTGGCAGAGCTGGGACACCTACGAATTAAAAAAAAAAGTTATTTATTTAAATTGGAAGATAATTACTTTACAATATTGTGGTGGTTTTTGCCGTACATTGACATGAATCAGTCACGGGTATACATGTGTCCCCTTGTCCCAAACCACCCTCCCACCTTGCTCCCCATCCCATCCGTCTGGGTTGCCCCAGTGCAGCAGCTTTGAGTGCCCTGTTTCATGCATTGAACCTGGACTGGCAATCTATTTCACATATGGTAATATACATGTTTCAATGCTATTCTTTCATATCATCCCATCCTCGCCTTCTCTCATAGAGTCCAAAAGTCTGTTCTTTATATCTGTGTCTCTTTTACTGTCTTGCATATAGGGTCATCGTTAACATCTTTCTAAATTCCATATATATGCGGTAATATACTGTATTGATGTATTTCTTTCTGGCTTACTTCAGTCTGTATAATAGGCTCCAGTTTCACCTATCTCATTAAAACTGACTCAAATATGTTCTTTTTAATGGCTGAGTAATATTCCATTGTGTATATGTACCACAGCTTCCTTATCCATTCGTCTGCCAATGGACATCTAGGTTGCTTCCATGTCCTGGCTATTGTAAACAGTGCTGCAGTGAACATTGGGGTTCACATGTTTCTTTCATTTCTAGTTTCCTCCGTGTGTATGCCCAGCAGTGGGATTGCTGGGTCACATGGCAGTTTCATTTCCAGTTTTTTAAGGAATCTCCACACTGTTCTCCATAGTGGCTGTACTAGTTTGCATTTCCACCAGTAGTGTAAGAGGGTTCCCTTTTCTCCATACCCTTTCAAGCATTTATTGTTTGTAAACTTTTTGATAGCAGCCATTCTGACTGCTACCCCCTGGGAGATGGTACCTCATTGTGGATTTGATTTGCATTTCTCTGATAATGAGTGATGTTGAGCATCTTTTCAGACACATAGGAATTTAAGTGGATTCTATGCATCTCGTATCTTCACCTGGCTCTTCAGTTACCAGACTAAGGCTGTGCTAATATATAGGATTGGTAAATACTTCAGATGATTTTCTTTGTATATCATGGAAGTGACCATTGTGCTGGGAAAGATTGAAGGCAAAAGGAGAAGAGAGTGGCAGAGGATGCTGGGACCATTGTGTTGGAACTTACAGTAGAACTTTCAAGTCAAAAGAGCTGCCATTCCCCTGAACTGGAGGCCTCAAAGAAGGGTGAGCTCCTAGAACTTCAAATGCATGATCAGGGGCCGGAGGGACAGTCATGGAATACCTGCTTTGGGGGAAGTTAGGACTTTTTTGCTTCCACAGCCCTTTATTCTCTCATAAATAAGGGTGAAAAATAGATGCTATAAAATTTTTAGGTCTCTTATTTTTCAGACTCTTTCCCTATTAACCCAGCATATACTATTATTTGTAACTTCTTGAGTAACTGATGTGTGCCAGGTCATTGGATGTTTTAATCTCTATGGAGTAGAAGTTCCTTCCACTGCTGTCCTAGGATGTTTACCTATAATCTACTAATCACTACTTCTTGTTGAAGAGAAAATAGCTAATCTCCCTGGTCAGTGTCTGAAATATTCCTTGGGTCACACTTTCCCGGGGGTAGAGTTATATAGAGTTATATAGCCTTGACTAGACAGACCTTTGTTGGCAAAGTAATATCTCTGCTTTTCAATATGCTATCTAGGTTGGTCATGACTTTCCTTCCAAAGAGTAAGCATCTTTTAATTTCATGGCTGCAAGCACCATCTGCAGTGATTTTGGAGCCCAAGAAAGCTGAGCGCCAAAGAATTGATGCTTTTGAACTGTGGTGTTGGAGAAGACTCTTGAGAGTCCCTTGGACTGCAAGGAGATTCAACCACTCCATCCAAAAGGAGATCAGTCCTGGGTGTTCATTGGAAGGACTGAACTCCCCATCCCATCCCTCTGGGTTGCCCCAGGGCAGCAGCTTTGAGTGCCCTGTTTCATGCATTGAACCTGGACTGGCAATCTATTTCACATATGGTAATATACATGTTTCAATGCTATTCTTTCAAATCATCACATCCTCGCCTTCTCTCATAGAGTCCAAAAGTCTGTTCTTTATATCTGTGTCTCTATTGCTGTCTCGCATATAGGGTCATCATTACCATCTTTCTAAATTCCATATATATGCGGTAATATACTGTATTGATGTTTTTCTTTCTGGCTTACTTCAGTCTGTATAATAGGCTCCAGTTTCACCTATCTCATTAGAACTGACTCAAATATGTTCTTTTTAATGGCTGAGTAATATTCCATTGTGTATATGTACCACAGCTTCCTTATCCATTCGTCTGCCAATGGACATCTAGGTTGCTTCCATGTCCTGGCTATTGTAAACAGTGCTGCAGTGAACATTGGGGTTCACATGTTTCATTCATTTCTAGTTTCCTCCGTGTGTATGCCCAGCAGTGGGATTGCTGGGTCACATGGCAGTTCTATTTCCAGTTTTTTAAGGA
>SJYT01041277.1:18659-45803 GCA_006410635.1 Cephalophus harveyi
TAGTGTAAGAGGGTTCCCTTTTCTCCATACCCTTTCAAGCATTTATTGTTTGTAAACTTTTTGATAGCAGCCATTCTGACTGCTACCTCCTGGGAGATGGTACCTCATTGTGGATTTGATTTGCATTTCTCTGATAATGAGTGATGTTGAGCATCTTTTCAGACACATAGGAATTTAAGTGGATTCTATACATCTCATATCTTCACCTGGCTCTTCAGTTACCAGACTAAGGCCATGCTAATATACAGGATTGGTAAATACTTCAGAAGTCATGATTTTCTTTGTATATCATGGAAGTGACCATTGTGTTGGGAAAGACTGAAGGCAAAAGGAGAAGAGAGTGGCAGAGGATGCTGGGACCATTGTGTTGGAACTTGCAGTAGAACTTTCAAGTCAAAAGAGCTGCCATTCCCCTGAACTGGAAGCCTCAAAGAAGGGTGAGCTCCTAGAACTTCAAATGCGTGATCAGGGGCCGGAGGGACACAGTCATGGAATACCTGCTTTGGCACCCCACCCCAGTACTCTTGCCTGGAAAATCCCATGGACGGAGGAGCCTGGTGGGCTGTAGTCCATGGGGTCGCTGAGAGTTGGACACGACTGAGCGATTTCACTTTCACTTTTCACTTTCATGCTTTGGAGAGGGAAATGGCAACCCACTCCAGTATTCTTGCCTGGAGNGCCTGGAAAATCCCATGGACGGAGGAGCCTGGTGGGCTGTAGTCCATGGGGTCGCTGAGAGTTGGACACGACTGAGCGATTTCACTTTCACTTTTCACTTTCATGCTTTGGAGAGGGAAATGGCAACCCACTCCAGTATTCTTGCCTGGAGAATCCCAGTGATGGGGGAGCCCAGTGGGCTGCTGTCTGTGGGGTCGCACAGAGTCGGACACGACTGAAGTGACTTAGCAGCAGCAGCAGGACTTTTTAGCTTCCACAGCCCTTTATTCTCTCATAAATAAGAGTGAAAAACAGACGCTATAAAATTTTTAGGTCTCTTATTTTTCAGACTCTTTCCCTATTAACCAGCATATACTATTATTTAAAACTTCTTGAGTAACTGATGTGTGCCAGGTCATGGGATGTTTTAATCTCTATGGAGTAGAAGTTCCTTCTGCTGCTGTCCTAGGATGTTTACCTATAATTTTCTAATCACTACTTCTTGTTGAAGAGAAAATAGCTAATCTCCCTGGTCAGTGTCTGAAATATTCCTTGGGTCACACTTTCCCAGGGGGTAGAATTATAGAGCCTTGACTAGACAGACTTTTGTTGCCAAAGTAATATCTCTGCTTTTCAATATGCTATCTAGGTTGGTCATAACTTTCCTTCCAAAGAGTAGGCATCTTTTAATTTCACGGCAATCACCATCTGCAGTGATTTTGGAGCCCAAGAAAACTGAGCGCCGAAGAATTGATGCTTTTGAACTAGGGTGCTGGAGAAGACTCTTGAGAGTCCCCTGGACTGCAAGGAGATCCAACCAGTCCATTCTGAAGGAGATCAGTCCTGGGTGTTCATTGGAAGGACTGATGCTGAAGCTGAAACTCCAATACTTTGGCCACCTCTTGCGAAGAGTTGACTCATTGGAAAAGACTCTGATGCTGGGAGGGATTGGAGGCAGGAGGAGAAGGGGACGACAGAGGATGAGATGGCTGGATGGCATCACTGACTTGATGTATTTGAGTGAACTCCGGGAGTTGGTGATGGACAGGGAGGCCTGGCGTGCTGTGATTCATGGGGTCGCAAAGAGTCGGACACGACTGAGCGACTGAACTGAACTGAGAGTTATATAGGACTCTGAAATGCTTTCTTTTCCTCTCTGTACCTTCCCTTTCTGCACTCTGCACCCATGGGCTTCTCCCCTGTCCCTCTGGGTGAGTAAGGCAGGCTGGGCATACTGTTCAGGCAGTTTGGTATGCAGACTCAGACTCTGCTCAGACAGCTGGTCATTCTCAAGTTCAGAGGCCAGGGAGAAGAAAGAGCCTTGCTTGAGCTCTTCACCTTCTTCTCCAGTCCACCTTCTAGCAGAGTTGGGGTTTTGGGCGCTTGTTCAACTTTGATAAAATTAGCCTTTGTTTCTCATTTTGCTATTGGTTCTTGTGGGTATGTTTCTTTTGGTTGAGGATCTCAGAGTGATAGATGGAGAGTAGAAGGATTTAAAACTCTGTTCTTATGAGTCCTCATATTGACATGCTTTGCTGTTGTTGTTGTTCATTTGCTAAGTTGTGTCCTACCCTTTGTGATCCTATGGACTATAGCATGCCAGGCTTCCCTGTCTTCCACTATTTCCCGGAGTTTGCTCAAATTCACATCCATTGAGTCAGTGATGCTGTCTATCTCATCCTCTGCTGCCCTCTTCTCCTTTTGCCTTTAATCTTTCCCAGCATCTTTTCCAATGAGTTGGCTTTTTGCTTCAGGTGGCCAAAGTATTGGAGCTTCAGCTTCAACATCAGTCCTTCCAATGAATATTCTGGGTTGATTTCCTTTAGGACTGACTGGTTTGATCTCCTTGCAGTCCAAGGGACTCTCAAGAGTCTTCTCCAACACCACAATTCAAAAGCATCAATTTTTCAGCGCTTGATCTTCTTTATGGTCCAACTCTCACATCTGTATATGACTACTGTAATAAGCCTAGGTTACATAAACTAATCAATAGTTAAAATAGGGTTTGAAATAGACTTGTCTCCCAAACCAGGGTGCATTTCACACTGCCTCATGGCTGCTGAACTAGTGCAGGTTTTGAACCACAGGGGAGTGATCATGATACTTCCTGTGGCTGCTACTTCTTACGGGATGCAAGTCACACTGTAGACATCTACTCACTCACTGGTTCACAACCTTTTGAATCTCAAGGCTTCTTTACACTCTTAAAATGATTGAGGATTCCAAAAACTTTTGTTTGTATAGGTTGTATCTTTTGACATTTACTCTGTAAGAAATTAACACTGCAACTTCTGTAACACTTGATGTTCCTTTCATTGGCTGATCTTGGCGGCCTGATTTCGACCCTACCAACCTCTGTCCCTGTCATAGCATCTCACCACGGGGTTGTGGTGTGTGTATGAATATACACATGGGCATTAACTATGCATACTGCCCGTGACATTTGCTTCTTGGCATTCTGGGGACATGTGAGCAGATGGGAGTATGGCTTGACAATCTGTTCAGGTTGTGCCTTCATACACTATGCATATATATATATACTCTTTACTTGAGAGGGTCCCATTTAAAAATTTTGCTTAAGGATGCTTTGTGTGTTAGAGGCAGCTCTGAAGTAGTGTGATTGGACTCGCTCTTTTGGAAGAGGACTGTGACATCAGTATGTATTGAATGATTTGGAATGGGGAGGAGTAAGAATCAAGCAGGTCAGTTAAAAGGAATCTAGCTCAGAAAAATTAAATTCAGATGATTTACGCTTGTAAAGTGACCTATATTGCTGAACCATTCCTACAGGCTTGTCAAATTGCTGAGCTAATATGGAACATAAAGTTGGGGATTCCCTGACAATTCTACGTTTACTTTCTTAACCTTAAGTTTACATTACCTTTAGCTTTCCCATTTAACCACATTATAATTTATCACCCCCAATTTTCCCCATAGTTAATCTATTAGTTGTTAGCCCTCAGGGACTTTTGGTGCTTTAGAACTTCTTTGGAGTCTTAAANGTTTACTTTCTTAACCTTAAGTTTACATTACCTTTAGCTTTCCCATTTAACCACATTATAATTTATCACCCCCAATTTTCCCCATAGTTAATCTATTAGTTGTTAGCCCTCAGGGACTTTTGGTGCTTTAGAACTTCTTTGGAGTCTTAAAGACATTTTGCTTGTTTTAGTTTCTTACTCAGAGGGAAACGTGGCCAGAGCAGTGGTACCACTTCCCTCCAGTGACCTTCACGGGCTCAGTGATTGATCTGAGGATGAATGAAATTTGAGAGCAGCTCTGTATTCCCCATCGATAAGATGCTTGTTTGCTTCACAAGCTTGGCTTTGTAAAATACCTCCCTGTCCTTCTTGTGTCCAGTCACTGTGACTTACAACTAGGTTTAAGGCACCCTGTGGTGATAAGCAGAAGTAGAAAAGCTGTGAAATCTAGGTGGTATGCCATGTAAATCAATTAAGTAGTATTTAAAAATTGCTGCTCTCTCTAACCTTGGAAAATGGAAGACTGTTAAGGAGAAAAATTTACTTTTATTATATGAAGGAAAAATTTTACTTTGTATTTCAAGCAATATAATCTTTTTGGTATTGTTAATATATATATTAACATTCCACTCTCTTCTTACAGAGCCTGGCCACAATTGATTAGATTAAGCAATTTGGCTTTTAAAAGTTAAATGAATTATTTATCAATTATGGGTTGTTTCCAATAAGCAAGCATTTTTTTTTCACATTTAAAATCTTTGTAGATAATTTGTGATTCTAAGTCAGCTACAAGGTGAGTCAGCAACATACACTGGAATATGATTACTGTGTGATTAGCAGCTTAATTTCAGGATAATCCAACCTGCATATTTGGCAGGCATCAAGTATTTTCTAATACAGTGTCAGGCACACTCATGCGCTTGTTAAATTTCTTCCTATGTGATGAGTATACGAATCTTCACAGTAAGCCCTGGTTTCCCCAGCAAATTCTTGTGCCCTCTGCTACCAGGCATACTATTGACGTGTATGTGGGGTCCCCAGCCACTGGGATCTAATGCCTGAAGATCTGAGTTGTAATTGATATAATAATAATAGAAATAAAGTGCACAATAAATACAATGCTTGTGAATCATCCTGAAACTATCTCCCCCTGATTCCTGGTCTGTGGACAAATTTTCTTCCACGAAACTGGTCCCTGGTATCAAAAAGGTTGGGGACTGCTGGGACTATCTACTCATTCAAACAGAAGAAGGAACAGTTTTCTTGTTTACTAGCGCTTTCTGGGTGTTACAGGCTGAAGTGTTTTCCTCCCAAATTCATATGTTGACATGATAGCCCCCAGTGCCTCAGATTGTGATCCTTTTTGAAAATAGAATGTAATTAGTTAAGATGAAGTTATACTGGAGTAAGGTTGGCCCCTAATTCAATATGATTGTTATCTTTATATATTAAAAAAGGGACATTTGGACACAAAGATATACACACAGGGAGACTCTCATATGAAAGTAAAGGCAAAGGTTGGGGTGATACTCCTGTAAGCCAAAGATTGCCAGCTAACCCCTGAAAGCTAGCTGAGGGTATGGAATGGATTCTCCCTTCCAACTCTTAAAAAGGAACCAACCCTGCCAACATCCTGCTTTTAGACTCCATAACTGAGACAGAGATTCCTGCTGTTTAAGCTACCAGTTTGTGGTTCTGTGTTATTGTAGCCCTGGGAAACTAATACGCTGCGTTTGTGAAAGGAGCAAAATCGACAATGAAGGAATGTTTCCTAGTGCTGGCTACTCCTTTCACAGCTTCCCACGCTTTATGTTGTCACAATTCTCACCCTTTGATTACCTTGATCGCAGTCCCTCATCTTTCCTTTCTCTTTGGAGAAATTGCATAAAGCCTTCAGTATCTAGAATGGGTGGCTTTTGCATAGATTAATGAGTCTTAGAAGTGCAAAGCCTTACTAAGTGGCCTTGGAATATGTTTAGAATGTCCAACTCTAGCAAATTTGAGAATTTTCAGGTTGTATGCATATTTTTTTCTGTAATCCTGGAAGTAAAAAGCAAACATCTAAAAAATGGTGGATATTTTAGCATACTCAGTAAAAAGATGAAAGACCGCCAAATTACAATTAATGAAAAATAAAGTTGGAATGAGGACCTTATATGTATAGATGAATGTTTTATTCTATGAATAATGAGAGCTACAAATAACTTCTGAAGGGAGTGACATAATCAGTTATTTAAAACTTAATTTTCTTTTTTTTTTAATTGGAGTAAAGAATCTGCCTGCAGTGCAGGAGACCTGGGTTTAATCCCTGGGTGGAGTTCAGTCCCTGGGTGGGATATATATATATATATATATATAGTATTTATATGACAAACTTTTTTTATTCAACATAATTTTGTTGAGGTTCATTCCTTTTTATTACTGAGTAGTATTCCATGGGCTGTCTGTACTATAATTTGTTCAAGCATTCACTTACTGAAGGGCATTTGGGTAGTTTTTGGTTATTGAAAATGAAGCTACTATGACATTTGTATCTAAATTTCTGTGTGAAAACAAGTATTCATTTCTCTGCTGTATATGCCCAAGAGTGCAACTGCGAGGTCTGTTGGTGTAAATCTATTGTTAGTTTTAAAAGGAAATGTCAAGCTGTTTTCCAGAGTGGGTCTACCATTTTGCATTCTCACCAGTGATCCCACTTCTCTACATCCCCCCCAGCTTTGGTGTTATCACAGCTCTTTTATTTTTAGTCATTCTGAGAGATATAATGATATCTTATTGTCGTCTTAATCTGCATTTTTCTAATGACTTATGTTGTACCCCTTTTCATGTGCTTATTTTCCATCTGTATATGCTCTTCTGTGCAATGTCTGTGCATACCTTTTGACCATTTTTGAGTCGAATTGTTTGTTTTTCTATTGTTAAGTTTTGAGAATTTTTTATGTATTCCAGATGCAAGTTCTTTGTTGAGTATGTGACTGTGAATACTTTCTTCTGGTCTATAGTTTATCTCATCATCCTTTTAACAGCATCTTTTTCAGAGCGAAAGTTTTAAAATTTGAGAAAATCCAATCTATCAGCTTTTTCTTGTAGGTACTGTGATTGTAGTATCAAGGACGTGATCATTTTTATATTTCTGAATGTAAAGGATGAAAAGGAGAGCACTAAGTGAGGTGAAAGGTAGATAGTTGCATGTCTGTTTCAACAGTACATGTGCAAAGCCAGTGTCAGTAAAGCTGAAGAGAAGAGAGTAAATAGTTCTATCAGGTATAGATGTAATAGGACTTAGAAAGCCATCATATTAAGGCTAGGGTATCAGGAGACATTTGGAGTTTAGGTTCATATAATGGAGTGGATAGCTTTGCCATTACCTAGAATGATTATGGAGAAGGTGATGGCACCCCACTCCAGTACTCTTGCCTGGAAAATCCCATTGACAGAGGAGCCTGGTGGGCTGCAGTCCATGGGGTCTCAAAGAGTCTGATACGACTGAGTGACTTCACTTTCACTTTTCACTTTCATGCATTGGAGAAGGAAATGGCAACCCACTCCAGTGTTCTTGCCTGGAGAATCCCAGGGACAGGGGAGCCTGGTGGGCTGCCATCTATGGGGTTGCACCGAGTCAGACACGATTGAAGTGACTGAGCAGAATGATTACATGAAGGAAGAGCAAGTTTGAGAGATGGGGCTGGGATGACCAAGTCTGAGATTAGACACAAAGAATTTAAGGTGCCCATGGGACATCCAGGGTGAAATATTTAGTGGATGGTTAGAGAGATGGGTCTAGACCTCAGGTGAGTGTTGGAAACTAAAAACACGGGCTTAAAAGTTGTGACATTCAGGTGTGCTTGAGGCCATGGGAATAAGTGAAACCACCTGGGGAGATGCTGTGATTTTAATTCTGTGTGTTAAATCAGAAGACAGTAGTGGGCTTCAGTGAACCATGAAAACAATCTGAAAACTGAGAAATTCCATATTCTCTTCTGTTATCAAAAGGTTCTGTAAATCTGGAAAGGCAAGAATCTTTCAGTGTCTTCCTTTGGAAAGTGGATTCAGAGAATGATTCTAATTTATTTGGGTCACTGAACCTTAAACATATGAAGGACATGTCACTAGATAGGTTCCTGACTGACAGAAATAGTATGGGCCTAACAGAAGCAGAAGATATTAAGAGGTGGCAAGAATACACAGAAGAACTGTACAAAAAAGATCTTCATGACCCAGATAATCACGATGGTGTGATCACTCACCTAGACCCAGACATCCTGGAATGTGAAGTCAAGTGGGCCTTAGGAAGCATCACTATGAACAAAGCTAGTGGAGGTGATGGAATTCCAGTTGAACTATTTCTCATCCTAAGAGATGATGCTGTGAAAGTGCTGCACTCAATATGCCAGCAAATCTGGAAAACTCAGCAGTGGCCACAGGACTGGAAAAAGTCAGTTTTCATTCCAACCCCAAAGAAAGGTAATGCCAAAGAATGCTCAAACTACTGCACAATTGCACTCATTTCACACGCTAGCAAAATAATGCTCAAAATTCTCCAAGCCAGGCTTCAACAATACATGAATCATGAACTTCCAGATGTTCAAGCTGGTTTTAACCAGACATCCTGGAATGTGAAGTCAAGTGGGCCTTAGGAAGCATCACTATGAACAAAGCTAGTGGAGGTGATGGAATTCCAGTTGAACTATTTCTCATCCTAAGAGATGATGCTGTGAAAGTGCTGCACTCAATATGCCAGCAAATCTGGAAAACTCAGCAGTGGCCACAGGACTGGAAAAAGTCAGTTTTCATTCCAACCCCAAAGAAAGGTAATGCCAAAGAATGCTCAAACTACTGCACAATTGCACTCATTTCACACGCTAGCAAAATAATGCTCAAAATTCTCCAAGCCAGGCTTCAACAATACATGAATCATGAACTTCCAGATGTTCAAGCTGGTTTTAGAAAAGGCAGAGAAACCAGAGATCAAATTGCCAACATCTGCTGGATCATCAAAAAAGCAAGCGAGTTCCAAAGACATCTATTTCTGCTTTTTGACTATGCCAAAGCCTTTGACTGTGTGGATCACAATAAACTGTGAAAAATTCTGAGAGAGATGGGAATACCAGACCACCTGATTTGCCTCCTGAGAAACCTGTATGCAGGTCAGGAAGCAACAGTTAGAATCTGGACATGGAACAACAGACTGGTTCCAAATTGGGAAAGGAATATGTTAAGGCTGTATGTTGTCACCCTGCTTATTTAACTTATATGCAGAGTACATCATGAGAAACCCTGGACTGGATGAAGAACAAGCTAGAATCAAGATTGCTGGGAGAAATATCAATAACCTCAGATATGCAGATGACAACACCCTTATGGTAGAAAGCAAAGAAGAATTAAAGAGCCTCTTAATGAAAGTGAAAGAGGAGAGTGAAAAAGTTGGCTTAAAACTCAACATTCAGGAAACAAAGATCATGGCATCTGGTCCCATAACTTCATGGCAAATAGATGGGGAAACAGTGGAAACAGTGACAGACTTTATTTTGGGTTCCAAAATCACTGTAGATGGTAACTGCAGCCTTGAAATTAAAAGATGCTTGCTCTTTGGAAGAAAAGCTGTGGTCAACATAGACAGCATATTAAAAAGCAGAGACATTACTTTGCCAATAAAGGTCCATCTAGTCAAGGCTGTGGTTTTTCCCGTAGTCATGAATGGATGTGAGAGTTGGAATATAAAGAAAGCTGAGTGCCAAAGAATTGATGTTTTTGAACTGTAGTGTTGGAGAAGACTCTTGAGAGTCCCTCGGACAGCAAGGAGATCCAACCAGTCCATCCTAAAGGAAATCAGTCCTGAATATTCATTGGAAGGACTGATGCTGAAGCTGAAACTCCAATACTTTGGCCACCTGATGCAAAGAACTGACTCATTGGAAAAGACCCTGATGCTGGGAAAGATTGAAGGCAGGAGGAGAAGGGGATGACAGAAGATGAAATGGTTGGATGGCATCACCGACTTAGTGGACATGAGTTTGAGCAAGCTCTGGGAGTTGGTGATGGACAGGGAGTCCTGGTGTGCTGTAGTCCATGGGGTTGCAAAACGTCAGACATGACTGAGCGACTTAACTGAACTGAACTCTCTAACACATCTTTGTATTCCAAACTTAAAACATTAAAAGAAAATGGGGTTTAACATCCTACATTTGGAATAAGAGAAGCATTTCAGTCTTGCATTTATGCAATGCCACATAAGGTAAATCAAAGAAAAATGAAAAAGGCAACTTAAAAATGTAATAGTTGCTGGAAAGAGGTATTTGAAGATCAGCTTTTGATCAGCATGTGCCATCTAAGCCTTTAATTTTTAAAATGCTCAAGCACAGTAATCTATTTTCATGCTGCGAGTGAAAGAAAGGGGAAGATTATAATTCTTTTAAAAAGAAAGACTGCTGCTTGTGGTCTTGGAAAATAATAGCACTATGTTCTGAAGCTGGAAGCGCACCCTGCTCTTAGCACCACAAACTGTGCTTAAAGGAAAAAAAAAAATATGCAAGGAAGAATACAGCACACTATATTTAAAAGGGATTTTTTGTTAGCACTGTGGCCAAAGAACCTTGAGATTCTGGAGTAGACAATGGATTTTCAGGTGCAGTGGTCTCTCCTAGGTACCCTCGCAAGCCCACGTGGCCTCCCTGTCACCGCCTTCCCCTGCCCTGGCTTCCTCACAGAATGTTCCCTTGTACTCTTGGCTCCCCTCCACCAACAGAACATGCATGGATTCCCATTTGCCTTTCTTTTGTATCAGGCTATAAAGAGCTTGGGGTCAGAAAATCAGAGTTCCTCTTGCGTATGACACTGTAAAATACAAAAAAGAGGCAATCAAGTGTGAGCAATCAATCTGCAGGGTAGGCTGTATGGGTCTCCAGGTGGACTCTTAGGGGAAGTAGAGATGCGTGTGATGTCCAGCAGGTGGCAGTGTGAGCACATGACAAGGCCAGTAAAGGTACCCTTTTCCCGAGGGCCAGGACCTGTCCATCCCTGAGGGTTCTGTTCATCTCTGAAGGTAGGTTTCCAACCCTTTACCCGCTACCTTTTAAGTCCTTAGCAAATCCTAAACAAGTCTTTCCACCTGATGATCTGTAGAAGCATCGCTTGTCTCTCTTCCATTGGTGGCTTATTTTGAAAGGCCGAGCTCTTTGAATAAATGAGCAAACTACACAATGTGAAGGGAAATAAAATGCTTGATAGGCATGTGATGGCAAGTTTGTTTGCCCCAAGCACTTTGTTGGCAGAATAATCAAATAAGGACAAGGTCGTGGTTTTGATCTCTGTAGAGGCCAGTTAGCTGTGTTCTATTGTGTGGCCAAGTGTTTCATCTGACATGTGTTTAACCACCTGAAAATGTCTGTTTTGCATATGGGAGTCAGTGTTTAAGTGTTGCTCAGTCAAAGAAATTCACTAGGGTTAAAAAAAGGTTGACCTCAGAGTCATGCAAACTTGGGTCCAAATTCCTGCTCTGTCACACAGTGGCTGGTTAACCTCCGTAAGTTTCTCTCAATCCTGCTTCCTGTTGCCATAATGCTGTGTGCAGGTGACAATGTAAAGAAAGTGCCTGGCATTTTCTGTAAGTGCTTGAGCAAGAGTAGCTAGAAATAGTACTGATGTGAAAATCCATTGACTGTTCCCATGGCAACTTGCCTGCATTCTTTGTATACCAAGGGGAGCCTGGTTTTGTCCTCGTGCCCTGTGAAGATACAGTCATTTCTTTGCTTCGGTGGAGCATCTGTTTAGAGCCTTATCCTTTCTCCTCTTGCTGGTCTCAGGCTACAGAGAGGAGCCTGAGGTGGAGGATGGTCTAGGTTAGAAAGAGCAGGTTAAATGTACAGTGTTCGCATATTGCTGTGTCCCATGGCCAAATATAGATGACCTTTGGATGGTCTCCCTGTCTGCAGAACTATGAATGGAATATGAGATACCTAGGTCAGGTGACTTCTCCAAGGGAAGGTCACTCACACACATTGTTATTTAGCAGGCACTCCTAACCTTTGTTATATCCACGCTATTCTTGTAGGGATCGTTCTCCATCTCAGTGCATAGCTCCACCATCCATTCAGTTTTGTAAGCCAGGTATCTCGGAGCTACGTTGCATATCTCTGTCTCTGCTTTTTGACCTGTTCACCCAGTCTTGTTCAGTTTTATCTTCAAAACACCTCTTAGGTCCATTCCATGTCTTATTATCTGTATTACCATCCCTCTTGTCCACGACATCCTAATTCCCTTGAGATCTCTACAGTGAACTCCCAGTGGTGGGCCTGCATTCACTCTGTCCCTTCACTAGTCCCTAAATGGCCACCCACTCCAGTACTCTTGCCTGGAAAATTCCATGGATGGAGGAGCCTAGTAAGCTACAGTCCATGGAATCCCAAAGAGCCAGACACGACTTCTCTTTCACTTTCTCTGCCTTGAATTTAGAGTGGTCTGCCTGCTCTCTCACTGCCTACAGGGTCAGGATGAAACTCTTGACCACTGCTTACAAAGTCCTGCCTGGTCTGCCTTCGTTTCTCAGCTGCAATCGTCTGTTATTAGTTCCTTGGGTTTGCTACTTTCATTTCCACCTGTGGACACTTGCCTGTGCTTTTCTCTCCTCCATTTCATCGTTAACACTATTAACCTTTCCTCAGTTCAGATAGTCTTAGGAATTCTTTTTTTTTTTTTTTTTACCACCCAATTAGGTAAAGTAATAATAATGAAACAGCAAATCCTTATATAGTAGTTATTAGGCACCAGTCCTCTCTATGATAACTCAACTTATTTAATCTTCATAACAACCCTGTGCAGTAGATATGCTACTGTTACGCCTGTCTTACAGATAAGCAAACAGAAACGTAAGGAGGTAAGTACACCGACTTGCTCAAGGTTATCTGCCTGATTAGTGGTGGGGCTAGAAGTCAAACCAAGGGCAGCTGGCTGCAGAGTCTGCCCTGGGCCTCAGCCTCGCTCCATGGTGACAGGCGCTCACAGCACCATCTCCTCTGTAGCACCAACTACAGGCGCAGGTTTATCTTTGGTTATTGGAACATTTATTTCCCCGAAGAGACTGTAGGCTCCATGAAAACATGTTTGCTTTCTGCTCTCCTGGTAGCCTTTGCCACTTGGGGCACACAGGAGGAGCTGAATAAATGCTTGGATGAGAAGTATGTGTGGATGGGAACTATGGACAAGGACTGCTCGGTGCTTCCACATCCAGGCTGGACCTGCTTACATGATCTAGTTCTCAGGACAAGCTAGTGAGGCAACTCTGTCTTCGTCTTTCAGCTGAGGAAGCGTAGGACCAAGAGGCCAAGGGACCTGCCTGGGGCCGGGTCTGAGGCAGGGCATGATCCACGTGGTCTGACGTCAGAGCTCAGCTCTCTGCACCTTGCCATGTTGCTTCTTCTTGCCTTTTTTCCTACCCTCTTTTCCTTCCCTTCTCCTAACGTTGTTTTTTCCTTCTCTTCTTCTAGGTCCCCGAATGAGACCTTCTGTTCTCAGGATATGGGAGGCATCAGCACAGTAGAAAACGAAGCTGACCGTCTCTCAGGAGGCAGGTAGGCTATGGCTATTTAGTGCCAATATTACTTCACTTTGAGCTCTTAATGACTGCAGACATTTTCAGTATATTTAGTATGTTTATTTATTTTGTTGTATTTGGCCACGCTGTTATCTGAAGGCAGGGATTTTTACATTTTTTATCTGCAAGTTTCAGAATACTGTGCCTCCACGAGTTCATCTTTATGCCAGATGTGGGAGAGCAGGGGGGTGGTGCTTTGTTTTGGCAGGAAGACACAGAAGAATAGCCCTGGTGTCAAGAGGCTCACATTCTTGTGGGGAGAGACTGACATACAAACAAAATGCCACGGAGCAGTGTGTCATATGGATGGGGGTAGGGGGAGGGCAGTGGGCTCTGGGAAACCTTCATAGAGACATCTGCTCCACAGACCTGGGTGCGGGTTTCTGGACTTCCTGGTCAGGGCTAAGGTTCCATCCTTGTGAAATTTACAGTCTGGAGGGAAAAAAGATTGTTCAGTAATTACAGATTATGATTCATATTATGAAGGAAAAGAGCAGGTTAGGATGAGAAAGAATCACAGAGCCATGATTCAGTCTGGGGAGACGGGAAAGGGTTTCGAGAGGATGAGGCCCTGGGGCTGAGCAGGGGAGGAGTAGGTGTGAGGCCCGCTAAGGACAGGTGTCCAGGAGTCTCAAAGCAGGAGCTGGTGCTCATGTTAGGCAGGGAAGGCTTGAGGTTGGAGCAGTGACCAAGGGCGACAACATGAGGGGTCAGATCAGGCAGGGCCTCGCAGGCCATGGTTGGGGGACAGATTTCACTCAACTATGCTGGGAACCAGTGCATTTTCTTGGCAAAACTCTATTAGTCTTTGCCCTGCTTCATTCTGCATTCCAAGGCCAAATTTGGGGACTGCAAGGAGATCCAACCAGTCCATTCTGAAGGAGATCAACCCTGGGATTTCTTTGGAAGGAATGATGCTAAAGCTGAAACTCCAGTACTTTGGCCACCTCATGCGAAGAGTTGACTCATTGGAAAAGACTCTGATGCTGGGAGGGATTGGGGGCAGGAGGAGAAGGGGACGACCGTGGATGAGATGGCTGGATGGCATCACGGACTCGATGGACGTGAGTCTGAGTGAACTCTGAGAGATGGTGATGAACAGGGAGGCCTGGCGTGCTGCGATTCATGGGGTCGCAAAGAGTCGGACACGACTGAGCGACTGAACTGAACTGAACTGATGCTGGGAACACAATCACTGAAGGTTTTAGGTAAGTGAGTGCCATAATGGGATTACTGTGTACAAGCAAGGCTGGTTGCATTTTGAAGAATGAACTAGACAGGGACAAACAGGAAAGTGGAGAGAACAGTTGGGCAGAGGTTTGAGTCTGTTAGTAGTTTGTAGGATACTATGGCTAGAGTGTGGCTCCTCAAGGGGATTTCAACAAGCAGAGGTGGTTGGACTGGAAGGGAACAGAATGTCCAAAATCAGGGAGCAGGAGGAAGCAGGGCATGGTAGGGAAGTGGCTCTGCAAGGAGCAGAGGGCGGTGGCGGTGAGAGTGCTGGGCACTGCAGGGCCCCGACTCTGCCAAGAAGGTAGAGTTGGGAGATGAAGGTTGCAAGCATTTAAAGCAGATCTTTAACAGATCAGCTTTGCTTTGCAGAAAGAGCTCTCTGGGGTGCTCCAAGGAGACTCAGTGGGAGGGGAGATTGGAGCTTGGTGGTTACTGAAATAGCCCAGGGACAGGAGAGATGGTGTTTTCCCAATAGTTGTCAACAGTGATAACTATCATTTATCAAATGCCTTATGACACGCGAGCCATTGTACCAAGTACCTGACATCTGTCATTTCTAATCTTTGTCACTAAAATTCCCCACCACGCGTCCTCTAAGGGGAGCACAGGGGAGGAGAATGCTCTGATCAGACACCCATCCTAGCAGCCATGGAGCCTCTCAGCGCTGCGCGGGGTAGCATTCTGTTTCCATAAGGAAATCACTGTTCTGTGATGAAGCAACTTTTCTAAAGTCAGTAGAGCTGAATGCATTGAAGAAGTGAGATTTGAACCCTAAACTCTCTGATTCCAAAGACCGTGTTCTTTCCATTATATCAAACAGTTCCTCATATCTCTAGCAAAACCTATGGTGATATAATTATTTATATGAATGTTTTCCTTTCTCTACTAGAATTTGCACTTTTTGAGAACAGGCATGCATGCTAAGTCACTTTAGTCATGTCCAACTCTTTGCAACCCATGGACTGTAGCCTGCCAGGCTTCTCTGTTCATGGGATTCTCCAGGCAAGAACACTGGAGTGGGTTGCCATGCCCTTCTCCAGCAGATCTTCCTGACCCAGGGATTGAACCTGTGTCTGTTATGTCTCTGGCATTGGGAGGTGGCTTCTTTACCACTAGTGCCACCTGGGAAGCCCTTGTTGAGAACAGAGACTGTGTATTACTCATTCCTGCACCCCCAGTGCCAAGCACGGGAACTGGCACAGAGCAGGTATATTTTGACCAGAAGAACCTATATAGACGTGGTGAATATGCACAATGGAATATTACTCAGCCATAAATAAGAATGGAAAATCCCCATTTGCAGCAACGTGGATGGACCAAGGGAATATTGTACTTGGTGAAGTAAGTCAGACAGACAAAGATAAATACTATACCACTTATATGTGGAATCTAAAAAATAATATAAATGACTCTACAGACAAAACCAAAACAGACTCACAGACACAGAAAACAAACTTATGATTACCAAAGGGGAAAAGGAGGTAGGGGATAAATTAGGAGTAGGGGACTAGCAGAGACAAGCTGCTTATACAGAATAGATAAGCAACAAGGATTCACTGTATAGTGCGAGGAACGCTATTCAATATCCTGTACTAGCCTATAATGGAAAAAAATCTGAAAGAGATAGCTGAATCACTTTTCTATAAACCCAAAACTAACATGATATTGTAAATCAAGTCTACTTCAATTTAAAAACCTCTATTGAATAGAGGGTAGTTCTCCTATTAAGAATCTGAAGTCCTCTTTCATTGCCCACTTGAGTGCCTCGTCTGTTGCTGTGAGAAACAGAGCAAGTGAAGAGCAGCTGGCCCATGTTTCCATCTTTGTAATAAAGTCGTCAGTCCTGATGGCTGCAGGGAGTACAACCAGAGGAGAAAAACCCATGTTCTGTGCCGACTTTCCTCCAAACCTGCTCACACTGATGCCAGCTTCCCCAAGCCCACATGCCTTTAATTTGAGGTCCTTCACCGTGAAAGCATCGGCAGGGCTGACAAGTGGAAAATCAGATGGTAAGTTTATCACGAGGTTGTGGGTTATAGGCATCTTATGGGATTTGAGAGTTATGCACACACATTACTGCAGAGATGCAGGTTTGCTGAAGGAAGAGATGGTAATTGTGCAGCCAATTAAAATTCACACTGCGTAACACCAACATTTTTTCCTAGTGCTAGCTGATAGTAGGTTTTAATTATGCAGTAATAAGAAAACCCCAGAAAAACAGCAGAAAATTACAATCTATTTCTGTGAATGATCTTAGTCCAATAGCTAAAATCTACAAATTATATAAAGCAAATATTTCAAATTAAATCACAGAATGTTTGTAGAGCTCTGTTTGTGCATAAGGCATCAGCATATTTTTAATTAAGGCATCAGCATATTTTTAATTGCCAACTTGCTGTAATGGTTACAGAGCATGATCACTGAGTAGGGGATGGGGGACAAAATGGAATTGGCCCATAGGGGAGGGGCTGGGGTGAGAAACCAGAAGCTCTGGGACAATAAAAAAGAATTTAAGGGAATTCTCTGGTGGTCCAGTAGTTAAGACTTAACCTTCCAATGCAGGGGGTACGGGTTGGATCCCTGGTTGGGAAGCTAAGATCCCACATGCCTTGGGGTCAAAAAACATAAAACAGAAGCAACATTGTAGCAAATTCAATAAGGACTTTAATAATGGTCAACATTTTTTTTTTTTTTTAAAGGAATTTGAGTGTCAGGGCCAGTGGAGGTCTTCCTTGGCTCCTTGCAGCGTCTGGGATCAGGCAAGTGTAAGAGCTCTGCACTGCTGGCCAGGCATAGAGACGAAGGATCAGCTGTGCCCAAGGCCGGGACTAGAGTTTGTTCACTTGCTCGGAGCATAACCTGTTGGTGTTGGGGTCTCCAGGCTGCAAGGAGGGCATGGCTGTCTCAAGCATCTTATTTCCCTGTCCTCTTAGCAGTTCTAAAGCTCTCTTTGAAGAGTTATGGTGGAGCCTGAAGCTTATAGAGTTTTGGGATCCTTCAGAAAGAAAACAGTACAAAAATATCTTTTCTTTTGCCGAGTTTATAAAAGTATATGACTTTGCCAGGACTTAAGTTTAATTAATTTCACATAAATCCATTTTTATCTGTGACCCTTGAGTTCTATACTCTTGCAAGATGTAGAGTGTCTTGAAGATGTTTGTGAACTTCATGTAGCCAAGAAAACCCATGGCAGGCAAGGAAAGCCGCACCTCTGGCCTGTCACTCACTCAGTTGTACACGTGGGTCAGTATTTAAACCAGCAGCTGTTTCTTGAGTGTTTCCTTTGTGCCAGGTGCTGTGAGCAAGGCCAGTGCTTTGATGCTTCATACTCTAGCGTAGCCTTCATACTCTAGCATAACAGCTTTCATTTCATCCCTTCCCCAAATAATGTTAGCATTAACTAGCCACTTTTTTAAAAGTTTTATTTTATTTTGGAGCATAGTTGATTAACAATGTTGTGTTAGTTTCAGGCATATGACAAAGTGATTTGGCTGTACAAATACATTTATCTATTCTTTTTCAAATTCTTTCCCCATTCAGATTATTACAGAATATTGAGAAGCATTGGCTGTACTATACAGTGGCTTGTTTAACTAGCTACTTTGAATGACAGAAACTGGGGTGGAAGGAACATTTTCTTAAAGGCCTATGTATGAATTTGCTGTTGCAGACTTTGAATTAGCAGGGGGTTGCGGGGGGTGCTTGCATTTTTTTCCTGACAAGATCTTGGTATCCTGTGATGGTGCCCATGGTGACACTAGAAGGGTCTTGGCTTTTTGGGATATCCTGGCACATGCCCTGCCCCCTCTCCCCAACCCCCGGCTCCTACAACCAGTATCAGTGGCTGAAAACGACCATGATTACGTAGATCCCAGTCCTTAACCAGGACAACTCATAGGAGTCATCTGAGGCCCTTGATAAAAATGGTGGATTTCTGGAGCTTTCCTGACTTCCTACAACAGAGATTACAGAGACAGAGCCTGTGAATTTGTACTTTTAGCAAGTACTTTAGGTGTT
This sequence comes from Cephalophus harveyi, assembly GCA_006410635.1. Classification (NCBI taxonomy): domain Eukaryota; kingdom Metazoa; phylum Chordata; class Mammalia; order Artiodactyla; family Bovidae; genus Cephalophus; species Cephalophus harveyi. Next base: position 37,137 of record SJYT01041277.1, read on the forward strand.
TCTTAACATCAAGCAAGTTTGGGTATGACTGAACCAAAGAACATGTAAAACACTTTCTAACGTAATAAGGGAATGTGAGTTTTCACTGGGAAAATTAATTGAATAGGTAGGAAAAGAGGGAGTGCCATAATATTCCTAATGATGGGTGATAAGAAGCAAAAAACAGAGATAATGTAATCATGCATTTATTGCTTGCCAGGTACTACACTAAGCATCTAATGGCTAAATCGCTTAATGCTCCCCATAGATCTTTGAGGTGGAGCCTTTTAACCTCCCTTTTACAGAGGGAACACACAGTAACTTGCCCAAGTCATGTAGAGGATGAACTCCAGATTTGAACCTTGGCAGCAGGATGCTGGGAACCCATATGCTTTCTGCTATTTTATACAGACTGAAATATTGTCTAATCCTGAACATGCTCAATATGGAGGTTAGGAGAAGAGCCTAGAACACTCTTCCAGCTGCAATGGAACCCCTTAAAGACACTCTGGTTCAATATCCAGGGTCGTGAGGCTGCTGTGGTGTGGAAGGCAATGAAGTGGAATATCATCAGGGTGAGTTTGGATCTTGTGTGTGAGATACTGCAGGCCTCCCTGAGCACTTTGCTGCACTGATGCCCTTGATCATGTGAGAGGGGATGTGGCCCTGGGTGGGAGAGGCACCCGGGCGCAGTGACAGGAGTGGTGTTGTGTACCAATCCACCTACTGGGGAGGGTGATTAACAGCGTGGGGTGGTATCTAAGAGCCTTTGTTCACTGTGTGAGCATGTCCATTTTCTGTTTTTAAAAAAATTGTATTAATTTATTTTTAGCTCTGCTAGGTCTTTGTTCCAGTTTGGGCTTTTCTCTAATTGTGGTGAGTAGGGGCTAGTCTCTGGGCTTCAGTAGTTGTGGCTCCCAGTCTCTAAAGAACAAATTCAATAGTTAAGGTGCTTGGATTTAGTCACTCTGCAGCATGTGGGATCTTTCCTGGATCAGAGATCAAACCCATCTCTCCAGCATTGGCAGGTGGATTCTTTACCACTGAACCACTCAAGAAGCCTGACTGTGTCTATTTTCTATTGATGCTGTAGCAGATTACTATAAACTTGGCAGTTTAGAGTAACACCCACTTATTTTCTCAGTCATGTGGTTTGGGAGTTTAAGTATAGTGTGGCCCTCTATTTAGAGCCTCATAAGACTAAAATCCAGAAGTTGGCTAGTTTGAGCTCTTATCTGGGAGTTATGGGGAAAGTTCCACTTCAAACTCATACAGGTTGTTGGCTAAATTCAGTTTCTTGCTATTATAGAATTGAAATTCTTATTTACTTAATAAGTGACTCCTTTCATCTTCAAATAAAATGTGGCATATCAAGTTTTCTCACCCTTTGAAATTTTGATGACTTCATCTGCTACCAGGCAGAGAAAGATTTCTAATTTCAAAGTCTTATTTGATTAGGTTAGGCTCACTGAATACTCCAGGATAATCTCTTTACTTTAAATGATCAGTAAGTGTCAGTTGCTCAGTGGTGCCGGACTCTTTGTGACCCCATGGATTGCAGCCCACCTGGCTCCTCTGTCCATGAGATTTTTCAGGCAAGAATACTGGAGTGGGTTGCCATTTCCTTCTCCAGGGGATCTTCCCAACCGAGGGATCAAACCCAGGTCTCCTGCACTGCAGGCAGATTCTTTTACCGACTGAACTACAAGGGAAGCCCCAAATGATCAGTAGTCTATCGATTAGTCAACTGATTAGTTACCTTAATTACATCTGCCATGTAATTATATAACAATGCAAATTACATAGTCAATATTCAGTGAGCAAAGGCTGTGGGGCCAAAATTCTGTCTGGTACAGTGACCTCAGGCAAGATCTCTTGGAGTTAGTGGCCTAAAAGAAATACCAGTTTTCCTAGATATGTGATATGTACAGAAACCAAGATATTTTGCTCTAACAGAAGGAGTTATATATTATTCTGAAATTCTGTGTTCCATTCCAAGACAGCATATAGTTTCCAAATAATGACTTCAAAGCTAAGAATGAGCTAAAATAATTTCTTTTGGAAAATCTGCTAAAATAATACCAGAAGCAGCATGCATCATTTATCCCGCCCATCCTCCACCTCCCCTCCCACCTCCTCACTCACCAAGTTAACTTGAAAGTTTCAAAAATCCTTTTCATTAAATTCTGGAGTGTAAAGCTAATAGACTATTAACCAGTGATAATACCAGACTACACTTTAATGTGTCCCCCCCAACCCCAGAAAAAGCATACCTCTAAGCAACGCTATTTAAAAAGAGTATTTGAACCAGTGTCTAATTTGAAGAAAATGAATACCTTGAGAAATGACATGGATACCTTATAATTTTTCAGTCAAAAGCTGTCAAACAGAAGTTCCCATGTACTGCAATTTTTTTTCATACTAATTCACTCTAAAGTATTTGTCTTCCACTATGTCCTTTGCAAAAGTTCATTGAGTTTCACACTCTTCTGTAAGTTATTGGAAATGAATGTGGTCTTTTATTCTATGTACACTCCAAAGAACATGTTGGCATTGAACAATGACAGTAAAGATGGAAAAAACGAAAAACTAAATGTAGTTCCAGTTTCCAAGATTTAAATGCATCATATTTTAAGGTTGGCACCTTCATATACATGCTATTTCTTGGTAGTACAGAGAGAGCAAACAAGAAGCTTAATTTTTCTGAGTACAAAACAATGGGAAAAAAATCTATTTTTAATTAGCTTGGGCTGATATGAATGATGAGAGCAATGTAGACTCTATTTTATTTGCATTGTTTTTACAGTTATACAGGGATACGTGACCTTGAATTCAGTATAATGAATGAGCCCTTTCATCAACTTTTATATGGATGATCGATTTGAAAATTTTGCTCAGCAAGATAATCCATAGCATGCTGTCCAGGATGCACGTGTCTGACAGCTTTGTGCAGCCCATTATGGGCCAAGCAGTATTGTAGTGTTAGTCGTTCAGTCATGTCCGACTCTGCGACCCCATGGACTGCTGCCTGCCTCTGTCCATGGAATTCTCCAGGCAAGAATACTGGAGTGAGTTGCCATTTCCTTCTCCAGGGGATCTTCCTAACCCAGGGATCAAACTTGGGTCTCCTGCATTGCAGGCAGATTCTTTACCATCTGAGCCACACAGATTAGATGGGGCAAGCAAACAGAGGTAATATACCTATGTTCTATTGTCTCTTCTGCAGCGTGATCCCACTTACACTGAGTATTTTATTTTAATGAGAACTGAAGTTATTCATATTCCTATGAGTTCCTTTTAGAAACATTAGAAAATACAGATAAAGAAAAAAAGAAAAAAAAGAATTCCATGTCACAGATAGCCTCTTTTCCTCATGGTGTGTGTATATACACATATACACAAACATATATCATCTATCTATCTACATACTTTCAGATTTTAAAAAATACACGTGTAGATAAATTAAGCTATGTACTATGTTGTATATATACTCTGTGTCTTCAGATAGTAGCTGGTGTCTTGTGACAATGTTTACTGTGATTGCTGATTATAGTCACAATTCTGAAAATTTAGTGTTGGCGAGTTTTTGGTTGTGATCATCTGAGCCCTGTGCTTCAGTGATCCTTGTGCTCATCCAGCATTTCAGCATATTCCAAAAGGCTGAACGGATGAGTGGGTCAGAGGCTGAAACATAGCTAAACTCTAATTACCAGTCCAAAACAGTGTTTTTGGATTTCCCCATTCCGTCTCCTTCTACAATTTGATTCTGTAGAGCTTTCAAAAATCACTTCACTTAATTCTGCAAATCCTCAGAGGCTGATAAGCATCACAGATGGAAAAACAATCTGATATTTGTTGTCAAGAGACAACAAATTAGCCAGGGTTAGAGTCAGCACCCCTTCATTCCAAGTCTGTGGCATCTCCTGTTACTTCACCCCCGCTCTGCCTCAAGAAAGGGAACCTGGTACAGATATTCGCATGCTTTATGCAACCAGGAGAAGTTACTCTGAAGTAAATAAAACTTCAATGATCATATCCTAGCCTTTCCCCCAGAAAACATTTACTATTCAAAATATGTCCAAACATATTTTGAAAGCAAATCTTTAATCCTATACTGCTTGAACATAAAAATATTTTCAGTAAACCTCTTTAGATATTTTTAAAGAGAATGAAACTATGAATTATAAACAAGAAGTAATTTTACATAAGAAATACAACAGTACTTAAACTGTTAAAGGAGAGGAGTGTTGCCCTTCGAAGGGAGTTTCTATGAGAGGATTTGTTTTTGTTGTGATGAAGCTGTTGTTTTTGCAACTATTTTGAAATTCATCCTAGCTTCAGGATCAGTTTATAAGATATACTAGGAAAATACTCCTATTACCTGGTAGTCTCACTACTGGTATTTGAGCAGACCCAAATGTATTATCCACCTTGGACATCTATTTCAGTTCTCTCCATGTCGCGTTTACATCTTAAAGACAAAATGAAGTAAGAATAACTCTTCTGTGATGGTGATTTGCTATCCTAGAGGCTGGGATAGCCTCTGTTCAAAGCAATGTAGACCAGGCCCTAAAGACCATCCTGAAAGAGAAGTTCCAAAAATGTTCTGAGCAAAGCCAGCAGTGCCTGTGAGAACCGTGAAGACACATTCGACACTGCCTACTTTGTAGGAGATAAAAAATGGGATGTTGAGTTCTGGCACATTGTTCAAACGATCAGTTTCTATTACTTTGTATGTTGATCTAGCATATACACTTTCTGTATTATTTATAATAGCTGTCATTCTTTCACCTGACAAATCAGCAGTGAGAATTTCTTTGCCACTAGAAAATATATATGAGGAGTTACTCTTTTGGAAAGATAGTAAGGGTTGAATAATCGAACAACAGGGTTGTATTGAAGCAATATAGTTTCTCCTGTACTGAGTTCAAGAATCAGCTTTTTCTTTGTAAACATTAAAAGTTTGTAAATGAGGTACATGTAGAGAGCCAAAAATCAATCTATATTTAATGCTTCCAGTCACTGTTAACAGACCTACAGTCCCAGTAAAGAAGGGAGAAACACAGAGATGTATAGAAATGTAGGGGCGACGTATAGAAATGCAAGCAGGGGAGGGGGGAAATCGAGAAGTGTCTGCCTATGCCTTTACATTCCTCCCTTTTTGTATTTTGGCCAGGACAAAGCAAAATAGACTGGATCAGAGGACCAAAGGCTGATGTTGGAAGTCTTTATGTAGGCACTAGCTCTTATTAAAAGATGGGCAGGTAGAAGGATACATGAATGGGGGCACTTTTTGTGCTATTTACAATATAAGGAAGATTGAGAGTCCCTGTGAAACTTGCACTTTCTACACCAATTAGTGAAGTCAGGAGTAAGGAATATTTAAAGAACAAAAAAGATATATGAATTTTTTTAAAAGAAAAGAGGTCATTCATGTATAAAAATAATATTTGGTCTTACTACAAAGTATAGTGATTATTTTGAGGAGGTAACCCATAGTATTCATATTTTTCATTAAAAATATCTTCATTATAATAACTAGAGGACTGAAGATGAACAAATACTCAAATAACTGCTGAAACCACTGAATATTTTACTGAAATGCAGTCTTTCCCTACCATCCTGAGGAGCAATAGCCAAGGATTTGTAGAGTGATTTATTTCTTAGTGATCCTTTTCTTATGTAGCTTAGATCACAATTCAACTTTTGTCCTTGAGTAGAATATAATTTTCAAAATGAGGTTATTATATACATGTATGCAGATATATAGTATATGTAGTAATGTTCTTTCTCACTTAATGGATATCAACAAAGGCCTTTTCCCCCAAGGGGGACTATGTTAAGTTGCTAATACTTTTAATATATTAATTTGCATAAAATGTTACCATCTATTGACCAAAGGTATCAGGCTTTAGAAGAATGTTAAAAACAACAGAGCTTATTTTTTGCATATGACATTAGATCCTCAGTTTTATTTCTGATGGTGTTCGTAATGAAACAGCAAAAAAAAAAAAAAAAAAAAGTCATTTAGTTGCCCCTCTATAAAGCACGTCACTTGTGGTCTAGGTCTTGAAGTGTTCTTAATTAGGCAGACAACCTTGTTAAAGGGAAATGGAAATAGCCAATAATTGTGCATGAGATCTAGTGAAGGCATTATTGAGGGAACCAAGGAAGATATATTTCTGGACAAAAAAGAGCAGTTACTCCCTTTGTGTGACATTAGTTTCTTAAAGGAATGAAAAAAATTAGATTCTGAAGAGAACATAGAAGTTCAGTTTCAAATAATTTCAAATAGTTTCAAGAACACCTGAACTACCTGGCTTTGATTTTCTGCAAGCATGTCTTTAAGCTGGTTGAGTAAATACTGGGAATAATTGAGTGGGATATTTCAAATCAAAGCTGGGTTTGAGAACTAAGGTTTAGGACAAGAGAATTAGAAAAGGATCTTAACTCCTACGTAAAACAAGACACCCCAGTGAAACGTCTAACAACCAAGTGAATCAAACCAATGTAATCAGTACCCTCAATGCTACAAACACAGACACATGCTGGATAAAAGCAAAATAACGATAACAACACAATAATGAAACTGAGCTTAAAAGGTGAATACCTAAGCAGAAAAATGGAGAGGGAGCTCAAAGCCAGAGCAACAGAACAGAATATACGGACTTAGGCTACAGAGAGTTAGAGGGGAGCTCTTGCATAAAGCATGGAAGATTGGATGGCTACTACATCCATAGAAAAGAGATGAGAAAACTAAGGAAATAGCATGGAGGTTTTCTGGATGCCTGGAGCTATAAGTAAGGTTAAAAACAAAAGTCAGTTACAAGAAATCAAATCCCCAAATTTAACTTATTTTACTATTACAGTATTAGAACTACAAGCTGAGAAATTATTAACAAAACTGTTTTGAAGTCTTAAGCAAATAGTAAACTACTAAATGTGGATTCTTCCATAACACAGAGCCCTTAAGACATCTTAGAAAATAGAACCCTCACTGAATATGAGTTCATAATTAAAATGGTAAATTATGTGAGAAAATTATGTATCAAGACAGAAAATTAGCTGGTGCAAGAGAGAGAGGAGAATTAGTACTCCAAAGAGAGAAAATAGAACAATCTGAAAGATTCTATACAGTAAGTATAATTAAAGGACTTTTGAGCTTAATGAAGGAACAGAAACTGTAATAAATATGAACTGATGTATAGAAAAAGAACATGTAGATTTGAAAAAATTCAAGTAGAACCTCTAAAATTAAAAACAAGTTATTAAAATTATAAACAATACATGACTTAAATAACATATTAAGTACCAAAAGGAGATAACTGACCAAATGGAGAGGGATCTGGGGAAGGTACTAGAGGGCTGAACATAAAGATAAAAAGAAAGACAGACAGTAATTACTGGCTAAGAAACATGGAAGAGAGAATGAGAAGGCCCAACAGAAAGAGGGGACAGAGGCAATAATTTAAGATATAATGCCTGATTTTTTTTGTAGAATTGAAGAAATATGTTAATGCCTAAGTGGAAGAAGCACACAAGTTCTAAAGAATATGAAATAGATTTACACATGGACATCCTATAGTGAAAACTGCAGAACCATATAAGGCATAGACAAAAATGTAAAAGCAGCCAGAGAGAAAAACGAATGTCCTGCTGACAGTTATCAACAGTAGACTGCAAAAGAAAATAGAATAATAGGTAGAAAAATTTAAGGGAAAAATCACTGTTAACTTAGAATTCTTTTTTTTTTTTTTTAAAAATCAGACATAGGACAGAATGGATTTGCCTCATGAACTATAGTTTGCTGATCCCTGTGTAGCATATAGTATCTGATCATTTAATCATGACTTTTATTTTTTTTAAATATAATCCAGAGAGATGATATGGGGTGGGAGGTGGGAGGGGGATTCAGGATTGGGAGCTCGTATACACCCATGGTGGATTCACGTCAATGTATGGCAAAACCAATATGGTATTGTAAAGTAAAATAAAGTAAAAATAAAATTTAAAAAAAAAAAACTAAAAAAAAAAATAATAAAATAAAATATAATACATATTTATTTTTTTATGGCTCTTAAGTTTTATTTTTTTTGATAATCTAATTTTCTTTTATTTTTATTTTACTATACAATACTGTATTGGTTTTGCCATACATTGACATGAATCCTCCACAAGTGTACATGTGTTCCCAATCCTGAACCCCCCTCCCACCTCCCTCCCCATATCATCTCTCTGGGTCATCCCAGTGCACCAGCCCCAAGCATCCTGTATCCTGCATCAAACCTAGACTGGCGATTCTTTTCTTATATGATATTATACATGTTTCAATGCCATTCTCCCAAGTCATCCCATCCTCTCCCTCTCCCTCAGAGTCCAATAATAAAATAAAATATAACACATATTTATTTTTTTTATGGCTCTTAAGTTTTATTTTTTTTGATAATCTAATTTTCTTTTATTTTTATTTTACTATACAATACTATATTGGTTTTGCCATACATTGACATGAATCCTCCACAAGTGTACATGTGTTCCCAATCCTGAACCCCCCTTCCACCTCCCTCCCCATATCATCTCTCTGGGTCATCCCAGTGCACCAGCCCCAAGCATCCTGTATCCTGCATCAAACCTAGACTGGCGATTCTTTTCTTATATGATATTATACATGTTTCAATGCCATTCTCC